>OX276335.1:231776898-232016898 GCA_946251815.1 Dasysyrphus albostriatus
CCATCTATACTACTCCATCATCAACA
This sequence comes from Dasysyrphus albostriatus, assembly GCA_946251815.1. NCBI lineage: Eukaryota > Metazoa > Arthropoda > Insecta > Diptera > Syrphidae > Dasysyrphus > Dasysyrphus albostriatus. Next base: position 231,776,925 of record OX276335.1, read on the forward strand.
AAATGTCCAACTAATCTTGCAAAAAAAAAAGATTAAAAAACATCACCTTCATAATTACTTGTGTTGTATATGCATTAATCCCTCATTTGGCTCAACTCTGTTCAATGTTTACCTACTGACCAGATTTATTTCATTCAAGGGTAACATGCGCCTTTTGCAAAAAAAAAATAATCTAAAGCAAACGCCCATATTATAACAAGTTTCTCCAAAAATAAAAACAAAATGTTATAGGTATGTAATATGTTGTGTTGGTGCTATTTCAGCTAGTCCGTCTCTCCCTGACCTAGACTTTATGTTCTAGTCTACTAGAAAATCTAGTTATCCCATAACCGCCAGGCAGCAAAAATCTGTGTCCGGAATCTTATCCGCAACTATACGAAATAAAATGAAAAATCCTTTACTTTTCCAAACCACACAAAACAATCAAAAAATATTATATAATAAAATCAATCGAGAATAAACTAGAGTAGACACCACACCAGAAGTACGGCAGCTGAACGCAATTATACAGCGCCATGGTGCACATATGGTCACACATAACATCCACTACCTATAGCTTCAACTAACCAAACACCATTTCCCGAGAGGGAGCCAGCAGCCAGGCGGGAGGGCCTAAACAAGCTGTTGCAATATAGTTTCAATTTAAAATAAATCATATCGTCAACCAACTTAGAATTTATACCATCGTACATACCACCAATCCGGGGTAAGAAAAATGCAAAAGGTGAAGCAACTAGCTATTTGAGAGCTATGTAGATATATGGTAACAATGAAGAAAGAAAAAAACCATTTGACATGCATGCGAACTTTTGCTCTTGTTACAGAAAATCTGCACGATGCACTTATCTACACACTTGCATTAACCAATGACAACGACGACCAGTCGAACTGTAATACCAATGAAAGTGAAATACAACACTTTGAAACAGAGAGTCAGATATTATGTATGTACGATCAAATAGATGCAATGATTATTGTGGTCTTTGAGATCTCTTTAAGAGGCAACTATAATGTTATACTCAACAAACATTTTGGCGAGCTTTTTCTATACCATGGAGCTACCACTCTCGGTGTGCCTATGCCAATGCCTATGCCGTGCCGCCGTTCAAAACTTTAATTCAACTATTATTAAGTCTTTTCATTTGGTTTGATTGGTATTTCGGTGTGTTAGGGTTTTTCTTGTATAATATTGTTTCTTTTCCGTTAACTTGGTATGGTTTGATTTGTTTGTGTTTGTGGTTCTGTTTTTTTTAATGGTTTTTTGTTTTCTTTGTAATTTTGGTATATCAAGTTGCTGAGAGAGCATAATAAAGCGCTTGGGTTTTTCACTTTTAATATAAAAGCAGGTGAATACCAACCAAAGACATCCAGTATACATCTTGGGTTTGTTGGATTAACCAACCCTTAAATTAAGTTTTTTTTAATTTTAAAACACTTTGTGTTTAAATTCAATCAATAGAAAATGAAATCGATGGTAGGTGTTTTCTTACTTTAAAAATTAAAAAAAAAAAAATAGAATAAAAAAGCCCGCACCATAAAAATCAGTGAAAATTCAAAATGTGATCGTGATTTCTAATTTGTTTGCTTAAAGTGATTCATTTGGAAAATATATCTCTTAATGGATTAAATGATTGTTAATATGATCAAATTTATCAAAGAGGACTATTAAAATTTGATTTTATTCACATCCCTTGTGAAAATCTATCAAAACCCATATAAACGAAAGAGCTGAGCAGCAAACTTTATTTTAAATTGTGATTTTTTTTTTAATACCTGCAGCTCTTAATGGATTTTTTATTATTTTTATTAAAAGTGAATGATTAGTTTCTGAAATAATATATTAAACTGACTGACAGAACAATCGCAAAGAGCAAACAAAGTTGCGAAAATCAGTGGTTTTGTTGATTTTTTTTTTTTTTGGGAGTTTTGAAAAACTCTTCGCGGTTAATATTCGTTCTAACTTGCCTTAAATTTTAAAAATCAAAATTGAAATAAACTTTAATTGTATTTTTTAAAATTTTAATTTTATTTTGTGATGAGATTTAAACGAAATATTGACGGCATTGCATTTAAATTTGATAAATCATGTACTTTAATTTTATAGATCATTCTGCTATTTGCAATAATAATAGAATAACGTTGTTTTTAGAATTAAAAAAAAAAACTTTAAAGATTACTTTTTGTTACTAAAAAGCAAAGCAACTTTGGCATTTTGAGTCTTTTTATTTTTTTTTAATCTTATTAAAACTGTCCGTCATGGGAATTTTAAGAGTTACAATTTAAATTGTATTCTCCATTAACAAAATAGAGCAAATACAAATAAAAATTTAAGAATTCATAACTAATTGCTTAAGCTTAAGCCTTAAGGAATAAAAGAAGGAACTTTTTTGTCTTGTACCCGCGAAAAATTATAGAAGCCATTTTGTTAGAATTGAAAAATTCCTTTTTAATAGGACAGGCCTTGGAATATTATTATCATAAAAATAAATTTCAAAAATTAATAAATCATACAACAATTAAAAAAAAAAAATTTCAAGGAAAAACCGGACTCCTCAAACAAAACAAAGTCCGATTTCATGAATATTCAAACAAAATCAGATTTGTTGAGTTTTTAACTGCCTATTGCTTGTGCAAAATTCCCAGGAATTGAAATTATTTTTTCTCAGATCAGCTTATCAGTTTTGATATGACCTAAAATAAATAAATAGAAGCAACATGCACATATTTTAATTTGAGGAATTAATTCTTTATTAGTTTCAAATTCAATTTATCAAATAGCTCCTTTTAAAAATCTTAAACACTGAATTTATTTGATACCTTCCTATCAATAAGCTTGATGCTAATTCATTAAACCCCAAGTCTTTTGGCTCAATGACAGTCTTTGTAAAAAAAAAAACTGTACACACCCCTCAATTGGCAAACATTCAAAAAGTAACCCATGTCTCTGAATTTTGGTTGGCTTCCAGCTTTCCACGCTTAAGATTTGGATACAATCCAAGCGGCATACACTGGCGTTAAATTTTTGTCTCTCTACTAATTTAAGCCGTTAAATAAAAATAAATAAAAAATTCCCTCAAAGTATTTTTACTTTCATTCTTGAAATTGAGAGTCTGAACTTCAATGAAAGCAAAAGTTATTTACTGCAACTTTTAGGAAATTGTATCCCATGCAAAATGTGTTAATGTAATCCAAGACGCACAGTCGTACACATTCACTTTTTCTACAATTTATCCATATCACATCAGTTTTCTCATTTATAGCCCGTAGTGGTGCATGTGAAAATTGAAAGTGACACACCATCATTGTTATTTCAGCTCATGTCTTCTTCGATCATTCTAAAGAAATTTTTTTGTTTTCAATTTCAGCTCGTTTTTGGGCTTTTGGCTGCAGTTTTACTGCTTACCAACGCTGAAGATGTCAAAGAGGAATCCAAGAAAGATGCAGTTGAACCAGCACCTGCTGCCGCTGCTGCCCCTGAGAAAAAACAAGGCAAGCGTGGTATCTTCTCATCCGGATACGGATACGGAGGCGGTATTGAACTCGGTCATGGACTTGGTGGTGGTCATGGTCTAATTGGTGGACATGGTCTTGGCGGACATGGTCTTGGTGGTGGTCAGATCCTTACCACTGGTGGAGATTACGCTCATGGATATGGTCATGAAACAGTCAAGACCATCACCCTTGTGAAGAACGTTGCTGTGCCTTATGCCGTTGAAAAGCATGTCCCATACCCCGTAGAGAAACAAGTTCCATACCCAGTAAAGGTTGCCGTTCCACAACCCTACCCCGTTGTTAAACATGTTCCATACCCAGTTAAGCAGATTGTTAAGGTTCCCGTCCATATCCCCCAACCCTACCCAGTAGAGAAAGAAGTTCCATACCCAGTACATGTTCCAGTTGACCGCCCAGTTCCATACAAAGTCTTAGTGCCACAACCCTACCCAGTTGAAAGGACCGTCCATGTTCCAGTCAAGGTTCCAGTTGCTGCCCCATATCCAGTCGAAAGGAAGGTTCCATACCCAGTCAAGGTTCCAGTTCATGTGCCACAACCCTACCCAGTCGAAAGAGTCGTCCATGTTCCATACAAGGTTGCCGTTGATCATCCAGTGCCATATGAGGTAGCAAAACCATACCCCGTGCCAGTTGAGAAGCCAGTCCCATACACCGTCATTAAGAAGGTACCAGTTGCTGTCCATGTCCCATACGATCGTCCCTATCCAGTTCAAGTTGACCGTCCAGTGCCAGTTCCCGTCAAGGTTCCAGTTCCAGCTCCATACCCAGTTGAGAAACATATTCCAGTGCCAGTAGAAAGGCAAGTACCAGTGCCAGTGCATGTTCCATATGACCGTCCAGTTCCAGTGCATATTGAAAAGCATGTTCCAGTTGCATATGACAGGCCTGTACCCTACAAGGTTCCTGTTGCCGTTCCCGTTCATGTAGAAAGCCATGGTATTTCTGGCCATGGATTCTCCGGAATCGGTGTAGAAGGCCACGGAATTGATCTCCATCATCATTAAGCTCTGATTTAAATTAAAACAAAACAAAGAACAACCTGCATCCAGAGGGGATTTTCATAACAAAAAAGAGCCTAAGACAAGACAACGATTTTCCATCTCTATCTCCCTTTCTCTCTACCCTCTTGTGTGTCTTTCTATTTAATTAAAAATTGTTACTAGTTATTAGTTTGTGATAAATGGAAAATACGGAACCATTATGCATCTTGATTGGATCACGCCGCTTTAAGTATTTATAATTATCAAAGAAAAACGGATTGAAACCATGACATTGGATTGATGAGCCTTCCTGGAGTTTTTCATATACTCTCCAAAAAAAATCTCTCATTCTCTATATCTTCTTAGCCAAAATAAAAGGAGTTGTCATTGAAAAGATAACTGATCGAATGGATGGCGCTTCAAAACAACAAAAGTTGCGAGCATCCATTTTGTCTCTAACCTTATAAAAACTTGCCCAATATATAGGTTCAATTTATTATTTTTAAAACAAAAAAAAAAAGAAAACATAAACAAAAACTACGAAGTAGGCGCGAATATCGATTTTTCATTTTTTTACAAAAAAAAATAATATTATATATTTTTATTTAAATAAATATTTGTAAATAAATCCAAACAAAAATATAAACTTGTGTGTGTTTGTCTTTGATTGATTTGAGAAATCGAATTGTGTTTCAAGGAATTTTCTTTTTTTATTTAAATTATAAAATGAAAATACTATGGTAAGTGTGGGTAGCTACTTGAGAAATCGATGTAAACATTTTAAGTTCATTCACGTACAGTAAGATTTTTTGTCATGTTCTGCAAATGCAAATTCAAATCAATAAAACAGAGAATTTTACAGTTATGCTTGCAAATTCCTTGTCTGCTACCTCTTTGATCACTTTCCTGTACTTCTGTTATTGCAAGCAACACACAATTTTTAAAATTCAAGAAAGGAAGTATTTAAGAAACACTTGATCAATTTTCTTATAATCATGTTTGGTAAAAATGACAATAAATATTATTAAATTCATTTTCATTTACTTGGTTAACCTAGTATTAATGGAGAATTAAATGGACGACTAGATCGCACATACTAGCTCTTATTGGTTCAAATTGAAAAAATATGAAACAAGCATATTAATCGTAGCTTTAACTTTATAAACAACTTGAAAAATAGGCAAGAGCTCAAAGACAAGTATGCTACTTGATTACTTAAAAATATATGAATCTATACATACATACATACATATGTATGAATGAATATATAAGTATTCACGACCAAATTTTAAATCGGTATATATTTTGGTACTATTAAATTGGATACAATGCCAGTTTTGAGTATTTATCAATGTACTAACCTAGTTTCACTGAAAATCAATTACCGCTTTTTGAAATATTGAATTTTCAAAAAATAAAATTAATTTTTTTTAAATACTAAATTAATTTTTTTTCAAGATTCACGTTTTCCTGAATATCGTAGAGCAGCGTCTATGTCGGATTGTGTTGATCAACATCGTTATAAACTCTTTTTTTCAGTTTTTTTATTTAGCCGTTAGTATCAAATCTCTAAGAACTTTTGAGGAACAAAAAATATTGTGAATTGATTCTCAAAATGGAATAGACGATAATGAAACTTTTTACTTTTTTTATTTGTAATTTGTTCTGTTCCTTTTTGGACCTCTTGCAAAGTCATATCTGTTTTTTTCATTAAAAAATTACCTCTTTTCCGCTTTTAATTGTTGGGTAATTATTTAGTTTTTTTTTTTTGTTTGGCTTGTCCGATGTACAGGGTGTCCGCCGGCAAGGTATACTACTTTGTTTTGCCTTCATCTTGGTAAACATTTGTCTTGACAGTTCATATTTGGAGTAGACTCGTGGCAAACTTGTGGCAAACTCGTGGAAAAATATTCGATAGATCGATAATTTTATCAAAATCAATCATCGATTACTGCGACGATGAGAAAGTTACGTGAAATTTTTGGTAGAAACAACGTGCCAAAACGCACTATTTATCGTGTAGTGAATGATTTCGAAGAAAGAGGGTCTGTAGGTGATAGGCCCAAGCATGGACCACAGCGTTGCAGTACGATCGGCTGAAAACATTACTGCTGCTCAAGTGTTCAAGACAATCCATCAACCTCAATTCGACGCCGTGCTCAGGTAACTGTGAAAGGGGAGCGATATTGTAATATGATTGAAAACTTTTTAACGCCACAACTGCATGCTTTGGGCTTGATTAACATGTGGTATGAATAAGACGGGCCCACACCGCATGAAGCTAGGATTACAATGGATTTACTGCTAGACAAACAAAGTAGTTTGCCTTCCCGGCGGACACTCTGTATATAAGGAAAATTGAAAGAAAATAAATATTATCGCAAGAATTTATTATTTAATTTTTTAATTTAGTTTTTATAAAGAAAATTGAGAGAAATTAAATATTATTGCAAGAAATTTTTTAACCATGGTACTGGTGCGAAACGAAAAATCCCATAAAAAAATGACACAACGAAATCATAAACGAAGAATTAAGTTCTGCTCTTCTTTGTGCAGTACGCTGTTACGAGAGACATTGATAAAATGTAGCAGAGTATTTGGAGAAGCCTGCACATTTTTTTTTTCGCACACAATTATTTACCCAGGCTATTTTTTGGGTGCGGAAAAGTGACGTTTGAGTTTTTTTGTACTAATGTTTGTTTTTTCTTTCATTTCAGCATGGCTGCCGGTACGTTTTGCATTTCGTATTCTTTTCAATTTTTTTAATTTGTGCGCAACTGCTAGTGAATTTTTTTCGCTTTGTTTTCGCAAGCATTTCGTTGTTTTTTTTGGAGATCAGCTAAAAATTTCGATTTGCATCAGCAGCGTACTAAGATTTATTAGCAAAATAATTGCCCAGAAAATTTTGTTAAAACGACTGTTGTTAACTATAACACTGGTCAAAAAGGTTTATGTTACAGAAACAGCGGGAAATCTTTTTAATTGGAAAGAAAACATTTATTCATGATTTGTTCATGATTATTTTAATCAGCTATAAGAATGTTGGCTAATTTACTGCAAAATTTTGTTAAGCAATATTGCACTCAAACTTTTCTAACAATAACGTTTCAATATAATGAAGTATTTCATTAGAAAATAGTAGATTTAATTGGAAAACCAAGTAACGGATATGTCACGATGCTGACATTTTGACTAGACTTTTCCAAGTCATGTGGAATAATCAGCCAATTTAGTCTCTAATGTAGATTGTAGTAAATAGCCATTAACCTAATTCGAAGAAGAAATATATAAGAAAATGTAGGTACATTAAACAACCAAAAAATAACTGAACACAAGGAACCAGAGTTGGCACGGAATCACTCACATTTACGCATTTAGAATTCATTTTTGGTTGATTGAAGAAAGTTTTATTTGCAATTTAAAGATTTTGTAAGTTTAGTAAAAGCAAGAATATATTTTCTAAGGTTTTATCTGTTTAAAAATGTATGAAATTTTATTTTCGTACAACTTAATTCTTCTTTTTTTTACTTTAAGCTTAAATTTAATGAGATCAAATTATGACTGATTTTGAAATTGATCTTAACTTAACTATCGTGGTCAATTGACTAAGTCTGAGCGTAGTTTTGTTTATGTTGTTGTTTAATTTGATAATATGTACAATAAACGTTGAAGGTACATAAATAAGTTCAATAGCTTGGGGGATAACGCATGTCATTACAAAGCCAACAGTTTAAACTTAAAAAAATTCTCCTAAAACTTAACTTTGGTTACGCTTAAACACCAACACTTTCCGTCAAACTCCTAAAAATGCTTGATATGTCATAATTTTGAATTTAAACTTCCTTTGCTCACAAAGTATTTTCTTGCATATTTTTTGGAGTTCATACTTATTTATACACCTAACGGTAGGCATTTCATGAAAAGTGCATCTTAATTTGAATTAGGGTTTGCTTCCTCATAAACATAATTCAAAAACACATACCTACATAATGTGCATATATGTACAGTGGGGATAAAAATGAGTACATGTTTGTACTTCATGCACTTATTTACTACGTTTGCAAGCAGGTTTGAGAGCTCGAGTTGAAATAGGGTTGAATATACGACCCAGGCTTTGCTTACTTGGGTTAAGTGCTCCATTTTAAAGTGAATTGAAATGGTATTGAGATTATAGAAAAATGAATGGCATTAATGTATTTATTTCAATGCAAAACAAATTCAACTGAATTGACACAAGGACTTACTGTATATATTATAAACAAAACTATATTTGTACACAAACATGCAAATGAACAGACCATAATGCATTATCTGTAAAATCGATTTCTCGATCCAGGTTTTTTTCATCACAAATTTTGACTCGACTCCGCTCTTCGAGTGGAATCGAGTCGAATCAAGCTAATTTCAACTCCACCCAGGTATACAAAGAGTTGAAGCGAGCTAGTAATTGTTGCATAGTAACAGAAATAATAAAGCACATTAAAATAAATTGTCTACTTTTTATTTCATGTTAATTCTTAATAAAACGGTATATAATACATAAATCATAACGGAAAACAAGTTCTTAGAAAAAAAAATAAAGCAAAAATAAGTCACAGTAACTAAATTTTGCACCTAGCGTTAATCAGCAAAAATATTGAAATTTGCAGTTATATATGCATGCGTATATGTGTGTACTTGACAATTATAACTTATATTTATATCATATTAACTCCAAAAATTTATTATTAAACTTTGTACTGTTGCCTTAAGGTTGTCTAACTTGGACAACAGCATCGGTTGTCTTAGATAAGCCTAACTTGATATTAAATTTCATTAAGTAAGGCATACTTCCAACTATTAAGGACTTTTTAAAAACTGTCTAACTCGTCGACCGCCTAAAAAATTTAATAATTAAGGCTGATTACATAAGCATAGCACTGCTTCGAACCAAGATAATCAAAATTTTACATTTGCACCAAGGAACCATTTTCAAAGCTTTCACACTTCAACTTTACTCAGTCATTTTTCTAAAAATCTTGAAAAGAGGAAAACGTATTTTTTTCAAAGTGAAAACGTATTTTTGAAGTGTTTGTCAACACTTCCCAATTTTGAAGTGTTTATAATTATAATTAATATATTTTTTTATATTATATAATTATATATATTTTTTCTTTCACACTTCTTTCACACTTCAACTTTACTCAGTCATTTTTCTAAAAATCTTGAAAAGAGGAAAAAAACAATGTGTAATATTTAAACCCAATCTGATCCCAATTTTGAAGTGTTGACAAACACTTCAAAAATACGTTTTCACTTTGTAAGAATAATTGTAATTGTAATTGTAATTGTAATTGTAATTGTAATTGTAATTGTAATTGTAATTGTAATTGTAATTGTAATTGTAATTGTAATTGTAATTGTAATTGTAATTGTAATTGTAATTGTAAGTGTAATATTAATTGTAATTGTAATTGTAATTGTAATTGTAATTGTAATTGTAACTGTAATTATAATTGTAATTTTAACTGTAATTGTAATTGTAATTGTAATTGTAATTGTAATTGTAATTGTAATTGTAATTGTAATTTTAATTGTAATTGTAATTGTGATGGTAATTGTAATTGTAATTTTAATTGTAATTGTAATTGTGATGGTAATTGTAATTGTAATTGTAATTGTAATTGTAATTGTAATTGTAATTGTAATTGTAATTTTAATTGTAATTGTAATTTTAATTGTAATTGTAATTGTAATTGTAATTGTAATTGTAATTGTAATTGTAATTGTAATTGTAATTTTAATTGTGATTGTAATTGTAATTGTAATTGTAATTGTAATTGTAATTGTAATATTAATTGTAATTGTAATTGTAATTGTAATTGTAATTGTAATTGTAATTGTAATTGTAATTGTAATTGTAATTGTAATTGTAACTGTAATTATAATTGTAATTTTAACTGTAATTGTAATTGTAATTGTAATTGTAATTGTAATTGTAATTGTAATTGTGATGGTAATAGTAATTGTAATTTTAATTGTAATTGTAATTGTGATGTTAATTGTAATTGTAATTGTAATTGTAATTGTAATTGTAATTGTAATTGTAATTGTAATTGTTATAATAATTAAGGCTTCAAACCAAAACAATCAAAATTCCAATTTTTACCAAGTAACCATTTTCAAAGCTTTCACACTTCAACTTTACTCAGTCATTTTTTCTAAAAATAGAAATTGTAATTGTAATTGTAATTGTAATTGTAATTGTAATTGTAGTTGTAGTTGTAATTGTAATTGTAATTATAATTGTAATTGTAATTGTAATTGTAATTGTAATTGTAATTGTAATTATAATTGTAATTGTAATTGTAATTGTAATTGTAATTGTAATTGCCCAAGAAACAATTTTAGCTGTTTAATTGCTCTAAAAGCGTTTGTAGAGCTAATCTTAGAGCTCATTAATTTCAAAAGAAGCTCTAGATACACTTCTAAAGCAAGTGCAGAGCTTGCCTACAGCGAATTCATTGAGTTTGAGAGCTAATATTTGCTCGAAACCAGCTCTTATCAGTGGCTTGTAAGGCCTTGCAGCTCTTAGGTATAATATTTAGAAATCTTTAAAGCAACATTTTTGACAGCACTTTGTTTGTATTAGTTTGGGTTTGTGTAATACAAATTACAAAGTAAAATAATATTGGAACGATGTATTATATGTGTGATAGTAACATTTGAGAACTTTATGTGTTGTGATGTCGCAAATTAGTAAAATATTCCTATAGAAAATATAAGTGAGAAATGAAATTAATTATTTAACTGTTCCATCTTAGTGAATTTTTAGTGCGCGCTTAGATTTATCAAACATGTACTGAATGTACTTCGCAAAATTACAACGCGCCTTCGAAATTCTTTATATTACGCAGTGAAATGTTTAAAAAATTAACTTAAGCAACACAGAAATCTGTTACAAAAGTTAATTTAAATATCTGAAATAAAATATTTTTGTTTTCATTGCAATATTTGCAATATTTAGTATGTTTTATATTGAAAATAAAGGTTTTTTATTCGTTTCAAATAAAATAAGGAAAATTGTTTCAATGTTTTTTTTCTGTCACCATATTTTTATCGTGAAAATAGTTTGTTTTCAATAGAACTGCAATATGGATATTGTAGAGCTAGTTCCCACAAAATGAGAGTTTTGTGTTCAAGGCTAAAAAAGAAGGGTGTTTCGAAAATTGAAAGTTTTGAATAATTTTAAATCGTGGAAAAAATTTCTTATTTATTTATTAACAATTGAAGTGCATTATGGTTTCTCAGCAAGCAAACACTTGTGCGACTCAACCGTGGATTTAATTTTATTTTAAAACATTTTATTAAACTGCTCAATTGATTTTAATAAATTTTTTTTAGAAATTTTGGATCTAATTCGACAATTACGGTGCATACTTGGTATTGCTTAGAAATATAAAGGAACTTATTTATTTTCTAGTTTTGGTTTGACTTTTCTCGGTGAAATTATCTTTATTGTATTTTATTGTGAAACACCCTACTAATATGAGACAGGTTTAGTATGTATTAAGCTCTATAGTCTTTTTGTTGTAGCTTTGTTCAGCCTTCAAATTTCACAATTCTCAGAGAAATTTAATAATGCTCAGAGAGATATCCAATGCGAATGCGTTTGTGTGAATGTATTAGTAATTTAACTCTATAGCCGCATTCTGGTAGCTATTTTTTAACATTTCTATAGAATCATGCAATAGTATTTTAAATATGAGTTTTAAGAAGCTCTATAACGCTTCTTTATATGCTCATATTAATAATTTGCTCGTTTAAAGAACGTTGAACTTTATTAAAGAGCATATTTTTAAATCTTGGGATGTTATAAAAATAATGGAGCTTAATGTGTATTGGAAACTTGGTTATGGAACAAAATTTTTAAATAAATGTTGGGAGCTGTGAAATAATCTGTCTTAGAACTATGGTATCAGGTTTCACTGCTTACAAGCTGCTAAAGAACAGTTTTGCTTCCATTAGCTCCAACGATGTTACTTGGGTGTAATTGTAATTGTTATTGTTATTGTTATTGTTATTGTTACTGTTATTGTTATTGTAATTGTAATTTAATAATATTACTTTTAATTTTAATTTTAATTTTAAATTTAATTTTAATTTTAATTTTAATTTTAATTTTAATTTTAATTTTAATTTTAATTTTAATTTTAATTTTAATTTTAATTTTAATTTTAATTTTAATTTTAATTTTAATTTTAATTTTAATTTTAATTTTAATTTTAATTTTAATTTTAATTTTAATTTTAATTTTAATTTTAATTTTAATTTTAATTTTAATTTTAATTTTAATTTTAATTTTAATTTTAATTTTAATTTTAATTTTAATTTTAATTTTAATTTTAATTTTAATTTTAATTTTAATTTTAATTTTAATTTTAATTTTAATTTTAATTTTAATTTTAATTTTAATTTTAATTTTAATTTTAATTTTAATTTTAATTTTAATTTTAATTTTAATTTTAATTTTAATTTTAATTTTAATTTTAATTTTAATTTTAATTTTAATTTTAATTTTAATTTTAATTTTAATTTTAATTTTAATTTTAATTTTAATTTTAATTTTAATTTTAATTTTAATTTTAATTTTAATTTTAATTTTAATTTTAATTTTGATTTTAATTTTAATTTTAATTTTAATTTTAATTTTAATTTTAATTTTAATTTTAATTTTAATTTTAATTTTAATTTTAATTTTAATTTTAATTGTTAATGTTATTGTTATTGTTATTGTTATTGTTATTGTTATTGTTATTGTTATTGTTATTGTTATTGTTATTGTTATTGTTATTGTTATTGTTATTGTTATTGTTATTGTTATTGTTATTGTTATTTTTATTGTTATTGTTATTGTTATTTTTGTTATATTTATTGTTATATTCATCGTTAATGTTACTGTAATTGTTATTATTATTGTCATTGGCAAGTTTTTTTTATTACTTACTAAAGCCGTACTATGTTGAAAACTAGACAGCCGCGCTAAAGATTTTCAACAAAACTGTGCGGAACATATTGGTTAATATAGCTCTTTTTTTACTAGTATTCCATAGTTCCAAACTGTTCCAAAGTTATTGGCAGTTGGTGTTTGTTGTTGCACGGCCCGTAAAATTTTAACTGGCTGGCTGACAACTTCTCAGCAAAACACGGATTATATCACAACCCTGAAAATGTATTAGCCAGTTTATATTTCTGAGATCTCAGAGTACTCAGAGCGCTCAGAAATATAAACAGGATTCCTCTCAAAAATTCCTAATTTTTCCCCTTAAAAACTGAGACTGAAATTTTTTGGATTCACTTGCTCAATTTTTTTGTGTCGCAGTAAATTACATAAGAAGATAAGAAAAAGGCAGTTGTTTTGACTTCTATGTGAGGAATGTTGTTTATATTTTACTCTCCTACTCTGTCAAAAAATTGAAAATTGATACTGTGCGCTCAAGAAATATAAATTGGCCTATGAAAGCTTTACCAGTTAACCCACCAAATTTTAATTTAATTAAATACCAAATTTCTGTCATAATTTGGAGTTGTTTCGATATTAATCTACTTAAGAAATTAAACTTCAGGAACTTAAAACTTGGCATATATTTCTCATTACTTTTTTTGGCTGACTTTTTACGCACAGGTTTCTTGTACATATAATAACTTGGCTCTTTTTTTAACATTTATGTGTTTGTTGTTGTTGTTTTTCAGAAAAATTAGTTTTTTAAAGGTTGTATAACAATTTTAAGCAAGATAATGACCCCAAACATACTACCCATGTAGTATAGGAATAGATCTTATAAAACACTCCACATAGTTTGGAGACACCACCACAATCACCAGACACGAATACTAAATAATTTACATATTTATGTGCGGCGTGCTGGAAAAACGAATTAGAAAATACGCTTTAACCAATAAAAATCAGTTGAAAACGGCGAGCCAATAGCAACCGTGCCATCGGTGACACATGACGTAAAATTATGAGCACGTCATACATTGAGAAGTTTGATTGAACTTTTAAGGAGCAGCTTTTTGAACAAGTCGGCGTTTGCTTTCTTAACAAAATTTTCTTTTACCAATGTGTGTATGAGTCCCAACTTTTAGAAATTAAAATATTTAAGATTCGACTGATAACCGTTTTATTTGTTTCTTTTATTAAAATTGATCAAAAAATATTAATTTAAGAAAAAAAAAAAGCAAAACAGATTAACATGTTTAAGTCAAAATGTTCTTAAATACAAACTGCAAAAGTCTTCTATTCGAAAACGAAAATACAAATTTTAATGCATTAGCATAGTTTGATAAAGCATCATCTTGCTAAAATTACATGCTCGAGAACATCGTCTGCGGTGTAGCTATGGAGTAAACAAATCAAGTTGTTGAACAAAATATTGAAAAGCCAGATCCCATGTTCGTTAGCATCAAATGCGTCTTCAAGTGAATTGACTGTCGGTGATCAAACCGATTTTTTGCAAGCAGGACGATTGCATAATTGACGATCACAGTATGAAATTGACTGGTTTGACATTTTTCGAAAACGGTCTTTACATAGACAGTCAAAACTATTTATTTAAAAAAAAATGGCACGAGGCTCTAATAAGTTTCGCCATCCCTGGCCGGAGTCCTTTTTTCCTATACACTAACCTGTTGTCGTTGTCGGCAGCAAGTACAACCAGGTACATTCACCTCGACGGACAACATTACTTAACTGATGGTTCAATCGCCTGAAGTCTTTACTTATAAACAAAAACATGCTCCATTCTTACTCATAATGCTGCTGCTGCTTGTTCTTCTTTTTCTGTTTACTTGACTTATAATCCGGGTAGATTATGGTTTCATAAAAAAAAAGATAAATAATGATACCCTTTACCAGGCAGGTCCACAAGTCATAAAATTAATTTGTGGATTTATATCCTATTCAGATTGAATTTTTCTTAATTAAATTTACTAAAGAAATGACATAATATACCTATGGTATATAGTTTTTGCTTTCAACTAAGAAAAAAATTCAATACCAAATTTGTTTGAATATGGAAGGATACGGGAAGTGTGAATTTAAATTTAACGCGCAAGAGGCATTGTTTTTCGAGCTGTAAAAAAAGTTAACACCATACACGAAGTCGTACCATTATGCAAAAATTGAAGAAAAAAAACAGCACCAACATCTTACTATGTCGTGAGGTTGTCGCACTATTTTTAAATGAGAATCGACAGCTTTATTTACTTACGTACCCAATGAAATTTATATGAACCTCTTCTCTCAGAACATTTTTACCAATAATTCATTCCGTTCCAGCACGAAATGGACTAAAAAATACTAATTTGATAATGTTTAAAAACTTAATATTGAAACTCACTACAGCAGCAAGTAAATGCGACCACATAGCACATTTAATTTATGTTTCCACTTGATGTGTAACACATCAGACGTTACTCTACTGAACTAGTAACAACAACTTTTTTCATTGCAACATGTAATTATTAATATGAACGAAGGAAAAAAACTTCATGGAGAGTATCCACAGTTTATTGGTTTCCATATTTGTTTGAGTGTGTGTTGAATTTTTGCACTATAAATAAAATTTCATACACATTTTTTTCTCGATTTTAGCCCGTCCGACGCGAAAATGAAAATTACGCAATATTTTTGCAGTAAAACCAGCTCATGTGCTACATATAGTGGCAATAAGGAAGTTTGCAAAGTCTTGCCACTTTGGCGGGTAAAGAAGGTAGGTTTTTCTTGTTGTTTCTTAGCTTTTATAGTGAATGATAACTACTTCGCGTTAATTGTTATTTTTGGAATATGGATTTCAAAGACAAATTTTCAGTTTCCTTGAAGAAAAATCAACGGCTAAACAAAATTTAAATAGAAAACAATAGATCGGGATTATTAACACCGCATAGGGTGCTCTAAGATTAAGACCTCTTGCATTGATCTTGCGCTGGAAATTGTAATTCAATATCTTTTTACTGTTTTTTTGTTTAAGTCTTTAGTTCCAGTTGTCGCATTAATTACGTCATTGATCAAGTTAACAACGACGATGGTAGTAATCTGTAATCTGGCTTGAACTAAGATATTTGTCTTGTATGAGATAGATGTGGAATAAAAACTAAGGAAGTGATTTGATTAGGATTGGATCTTAAAAAAAAAAAACAAGTTTAGTAACATTGTTAGCTGATAGGTTTAGTGGAATTTATCTAAGGTGGCAGGGCTAATTCTACAGCTTAGTCCTGCTAACCTGATTTGATTGTTTTTTTGTCATATTAGTACGCGAATTTGAATGATTCCCCAAAAATGGTTTGACAAAGAATAATAGAAAAAACGTTCATAAAATGTCTAAGGTTCATCTCCGTCCGTTCTAAATTATTTATTATTTTATAACTGCAGAAAACTTGAATGATTAACCAAACCCTGATTCACTTGGGTAATTGGGATTGTACATTATCAAATGAACTATGTGACACATTGCAAAATTTCTGATCGACCATGAAATAAAGGGAATTTTTAAAAAACTATAGACCGAGAGCTGTTCAAACTGTTTTATACCGCTCCAAATTTTGTGGACGTACTATTTGCTTCATTACAAACAACATGGTAGCAACCTGGCAGAGATACGCGGTGTTTTGAACACCAAAATGCACTTTCAAAATGCAAACAAAATAACGAAGTTAAAGTGTAACTCAACAGTACTTTGCCACCTCAGAAGGAAAAGGGTTTTATGTCTAACTTGAATCATCTAACTCGCATTACATAATTAGTAAGTAAGTTAAGCTAAAAAACTACTATAAAAATTAATTCTAAACACTTACAGTGGTATTTATAAACCCATTCCAAGCAATATCTAACTTTAGACACTTGTCCAACTCCAAAATGTTATTTATAAACATTTTGCACCTAGTGGTTAACTTAGCCACTGAAATTTGTTGTCCAAATCTTTTTTTAAAAGTAGACTCGTTCAACAAACAAGGAAGGAAGGCAAATATTTCTAGTTTTCTTATTTTCCAGTTTTGAAATGGATGAAAAGCTAATTGAACGTGCCGAAAAGCCTACTGAAATTCTCTAATTCATTCAAAAATTAACGAAAACAGGTCACTGAATAAATGAGTTTGTATTTGGACAACTGCTGGAATGCGTTTATAAATACCGAGATGGCTAAACTTTTTAGGCACGGACTAGTTGGGAAACTGGCTAAGCGTGTTCTTAATAAATCTAATAAATACGACTGCTAAAAATGTATGTTGTAATAAAGGATTTGTAACCTATGCAAAGCTACTCAATGGCCTTTACTTCGCTGGTTAACAAAAAAAAAACTTGTGGCCAACACACCCGCAACAAAATTTCCAAAAAAATGCGCAAAAATTATAACGACTCAAAACCTTTAAAATACTGTTGAGTACATCATTAGAACCAAAATTATATTTCCCAATTTATTTATGAAATTCAAGATATACCAAATATAAAAAAAGGTATCAAAGAAGCTAAAATTGTATACCTGTCGCAAAGTTCAAGGCAACGCATCTGGCACAATATTCCATTATAAAAAAACATATTAACTAAATTTATCATTCGCAACCAAAACAAAACAGAGCGTACAACAAGACCTGCTTCTTTATTTCTTTGAACCATACAAATATCGATAATGAGCTCAAGTTTCAGCAAGTGACACTAAAGTGTCAATAAAAAAATAAAAACATGACATTAAGAGAAGACGATATAAGCTATAATAGCCTTTAGCTGTCACTTTGGGCGTTTACTTTGTGAATGCTTGACAAATTAGCAAAATAAGAAGATTCAATAAATTAACTTGCCAAAAAGAATGGTGTAGCTTGGCTGTGGCTCGTAGCACTGTCAAAGTAGAAAGATACAAATATAGTATACAGCGCTGTAAATGTAGCAAACAATGTTTAGTGTAGCAGAAGCTACAATTCTGTTCGAGGGGTAAAGCTTGACAAATAATTGTTGACGTTTATTTTATCTATGTAAACATTTTATGTAAGTAGCTAAGCTACCTAGACACTTTTACAGTCTTGTTATAATTAGTACTATGCATAATGTATATTTATGCTAGTCATTGACCCTATAACGCTAATTCTTGTCATACTGAAACTTATCAGCCAAGAAGAATATTCATTTGGAATTGTAGTTATTGATGGAAAATAGCTTTTGATACTCTTTAACCCACACAAATCGTTTTGTTGTAACGGTTATCTCACTAGCACTCAAATACAAAAACAACAGCCTGACACTCCTGTTGGGTCGATTAGGTACTCATACTTTCTTTATTTAGGATCTAATTGCGAGTCGTGCAGAGTGACTGTAATATTTGTATTTGATAGGTTCTCATTTAGTTAATCCGATGTTAACCCTCGCACTTTTTAGGGAAAATAAACAACTAAACATTTTGCACCTAGTGGCTAACTTAACCACTGAAATTTGTTGTCCAAATCTTTTTTTAAAAGTAGACTCGTAATACATTTAAATTGACAGACTTACTTACTACGCGATCTATTAAACAAAATCTCTGTAGGTACCTTGGTTCTGAAGGGGCCATTTTTCCAATTTGTTATTTTTTGGGAGGAAATTTGTTTTTTTAATGTCTATAAACATCGGTATGGTATCTTGTTCACACAATTGGATCCAATTGACCTTTATTACAGGCGAAGAACGTCTTCCCCTGAGCCAAATAGTGTACTTAAGTCAATGTTGTAAAAAATGGATATTGATCCTTTTAGAACCTACAGATTTGCACAAAAATATGCAAATAAACAGACCATAACGCATTATCTGTAGAACCAATAGCTCGGCACAGTTTTCGTCACAAATTTTGATTCGACTGTCGACTCTGGTTCAGAGTGCGATCGAGTCGAGTCGAGTGAAGCTCATTTCGATTCGATGCAAGTACATATGTACATAGTACAGAATTGAAGAGAGCTTCAAGCTCGCTTCAAAGCCACATGAAATGTAATCGTTGTAAATGAAGAACGAGGTACCATTTTAAGGAACTTTTAAATTGCAGGACGCTTAAACCACTTAATAAATTTTATATTTAAATTAACAATCTCACCACTAACATAGATGCACTTTATCCTCATTATCTTGACAAATTATCCATATCTCTCTTGGTAGTTTAATAGGTAATGGTTATAAGGTTGTATTTTTAATGTTTTCAAAATCGATTTTGGTTTTATTACAAAACATATTTCGTTTTTATAAATCTTGTTTCACTGCACTTCATTCTTGAATAGTGCTAAGCTATTTTAAAATTGAAACTGTAAATTATAAAACAAAAAGGATGACAAAACATTTCCTTCCTTTTCATCTGTCATTTTAATGAAAACGTCATATCCAAATGAGTTCATTCAGTAGGGTACTCGTTGGTTTGTAAAGGAAAGACGCGTTCGGTATTTATAACTCGTTACTTTGGAAAATTGCATATTAATTTTTATATACTAATTTTTGATTGTACTGTTCATATTGAAGAAATGTTTAGAAAAAATAGTTTGTAATTGTTTTACTAGTGTTGATTTGTTTAAATGGTTGACTAATTTGATAGCGTGGTATCCACTAGATCCACTCATTGGGTCTAAAACGATATCTAGAAAACTATAATCTAGAAAACGAAAATATCTTAGGACTGGTTGTACAAACGTGGTTCAAACAATAATATAATATAGGTTCAATGATGGTTCAAGGTTCAAGTATATTAAAGTAGCCAATTTAATGAATAAACCATCGTTGAACCTCAGTAGATTCGCCAAAGTCGGCGAGTTAAAATTGCTGAACCTCGGATTAAATATTTGTACAACTGGACCTTAAGCAAAAATCTCGAGATATAAAAGCATATGACTTCTATTAGATAAGGCGCCTGCTACTGCACTTTTATTTTTCGGAAAATGATTATCATTCATTAAAATGCAGTTCACTAATTACAATTCTGTTCTTAATTAAGATACGCTATTTCTAATTTATTTTGTTTTTCTATTTTCAAAATAAAAACAAGCAAAAATTGGAATATGTAGATCGTCTGTAGACAAATTTAATATACTGGATTTTTGGTTGGAAAACCTACTTCGGAAAATATTCCGTTTAGTGGCAACGCTTTGACAAAAACTGGCCACCACGATTTTTGACAGTACTTGTAACTTTTCATGTGCACAGAAATATGTGTAGCGAGAATTCGCAAGTTTTCCATGGGAGGGGAAATTATTTGCTCTCTCTCGATGCAACTTTTTTGAAGTAACAAACAGGAATTTATGACAATTTGTGAAAATTTGTAAGGAATTCCACGTTAACAAATACAGATCATGTCAAAAGTTATTTGGCATTTGGCCAGTTTATATTTCTTGAGCGCTCAGTATTTTTCCTCCATTTTTTGACAGAGCAGGAGGATAAAATATAAACACTATTCCTCACAGAGAAGTCAAAACAACTCTCTTTTTCTTTTCTTCTTATGTAATTTACTGCGACAAAAAATAATTGAGCAAGCGAATCCAAAAAATTTCAGTCTCAGTTTTTAAGGGGAAAAGTGAGGAATTTTTGAGAGGAATCCTGTTTATATTTCTGAGCGCTCTGAGCCCTCTGAGATCTCAGAAATATAAACTGGCTAATTGTAAGCTGGCATTTAATAATAAGCCCTGTAAATCGCGCTTAAGAAATTGGGTACATATACCGTTAGTTCACTGATAACTCATTCTCAGACCATTAATAGACCTGATCTGTCAACTCTGACAACCCTTGGATCTTAACATAGCTACCCATAATGTTGAATTGTGGGGCAAGACAATAAGCCTTTAGCTGTCAACCCATTCAGCAAGCGCTCGTGACGTTATCTTCAATTTTTCTGATATCCATTTAAATATGTGTATTTTCTTTCCCGTTTTATACCATTTTTTCAATCGATTATCATGGTATTTGATTTATCCCGTCATTCGATTAGTAACCCACTGTGCCTAATCTGGTGCGAGAGCCGGTTTTATATCGATGAGGGGTATGCTCTTACAACAACAACTACTTCTACTGACCCGTTGCTATTTCTATGATATTACATAATGATTTAGCGAGTACATTTATGCCTACTTTAGGCTTCTTGGTAAGATGACAACTACATACAATGATGATCAGGTCTCAACATTGACGATAACTAAACTTTGCACATGGGGAAATGTTTTTGGCTAGATAAAAAAAGAAAAGAAATATCTTGCAAGGAAAGTAGATATACCTACACATCGTTACTTTATGAATACGAATTATGTAAAATATTAAACTACGATTCACTTTGATGATTGTAACTCCACTAATCCAGCGATAGTTGTGTTTGAATATCTTAATTCCCACAAGCTTTTTATACATTTTTTCTACTTGATTATCAACGATAGAGAATGATTAATTTTTGGTGGTTTCATGGTGCAAGGAAAGAAAAATAATCGAAAATGTTTTTATTTCGTGAGACAGTAAAGAGAAATTTCCTGACTTAGACAGGATATGTGATTCAATTAAGTTGTTTTTTGTTGAATGGTGGTTAAAATCTATATAATGACAAAATCAGGGAATTAAATTAATAAATAATAAATAATTGGTTTGAATAAGTAAAGCAGAATAACGTTTTCTATCCGGTTTGGGGCATGTTGTATGTTTGTATTTATTTTTGTATTTTTTTTGCGGAACTATTACCTAAGTGATAGCAATAGAATTTTCCTTTAAGATGATATGAAAATAGTGCATAAATTTGTTTAAAAAATCAAATCAAATTAAGCAACAACTTGCACTGGGTGAAATAAAGTGTACCTCAGTTCAGATATAATAAATCTATTTGGTATTCTCACCGAACAAAAATATTTAAAAAGATTTATTTTGTGTGGCACCTTTAAAAATGCTAATGATGTTTCATTTTTTCTTATGCAGTGGAAGTGAGATAGAATGCTTTCATTTATGAAGAACTGAATGCTTCCACGAATGAATCCTCCAACACCATATAAGAATAGGTTAGTTTGATTTGTAAAAGTATTTGCCCTAGGAATATTTAACAAGATTTATTTCTAATCCTTCAAGATTTGAAGAAAAGGTGCAAATGTAGTATCACTTCCACTTCAGAAAGAAAAAACTAGCATAATTTGCATTTTTAAAGGTGCTGTCAAAATTAATCTTCTTAAATCCTTTGACGGTGTTCATACGAGCTTCGCGTGAGGCGACTCATTTTGACGCCTTTTATTTCTGTTTCACTCTAATCTCTTGAAAAGAAAGTAAGGCAGAAGTTTTTAAATTATTTGAAAATTTCTGCCTCACCTCACCATCTTTTTCTTTTTAAGAAGTAGAAATGAGATGAAAAAGAGATATCAAAATGAGTCGCCTCACGTGAAGGTGGTATGAACATCGTATTTTGTGTAGTGGAAACTCTACATAGATTTATTAAACCGGGACTGAGATACATTTTTGGTGGAAACATAGCATTAAGATTGTTGGATGTTCCCTCTGCCACAAAGTGCGTACTGTACTGGAAAATATTATTTATTTGTCAAAAAACTGCATAGACCTCTTTTACAAGATATCAGAATTCAACTTCGTACCCTTTGAATTTTGAAGAGAGTCAGACTTAAAGAATCATCGTGTAATACGGGACTATGTAAAGCAACTTGGGTTTTGGTTTCAAATTAAACACACTACCAGTTCTGCCCTTGAATGACAAAAATGGTAGGTTCCAGTTGTGCAAAGGAGGTTTATTATCCGTGGTTCAGCAATTTTAACTCAACGATTTCAGTGGATTAACTGAGGTTCAACGATTAGGATTCAAGTATGTTATAATAGGCGTGTTTTGCTGACCTCCATAGTGTAATCATTAACAGCCTATTTTTCAAGATTTCACTAGTATTCGTTTTAACTTCGAAATAATTAAACCGGGTCAAAGCACTTACTCTGTCCTTACGCCGGGTCAAACAATTTCTTATTTCTAAAATATTTTTCAAGCCTTGTTTGTTACGCCCTCCTTATAAAAAAACGGCAAATCTAAAACTCTTGTTATTTAATACGTTGACAATCCCTTGCTAAATTCGACAATTATTTTCAATCTTTAAATTTTCGAGAAACAATAATTAATAAATGGTTATGAAAAAATAAAGAAACATTATTAGCAAATTAAGATAAATAAAATTTCATTTTCGCTCCTTTTTGTAATTGAACACGATGTCATGTGAAAACTACATTTATATACTAAAATGGCTCTGCTATGACTTTAGACCTCCTGTGACCAGTTTAAGCTTACTCCATCTCCTATTTTTCGTGCATTTTTTAAATAAGTTTTGCAGTATAAGAGGCTTTGTAAAATCAGAGTAATAAACGTTGTACAAACGTGGTTCTCATTTTCCTTGGTTCGGCAATTAGTAAAGCTAGGTTCAACGATCGTTCAAGGTCCAATTATGTTATAAAAGCCAATTACAAGCTTGAACATTCGTTAAACCTCCCTTAACTCACCGAAATGTTTGATTTAAAATTTCTGAACCACGGATCCAAATTTGAACCACCCAGTGTTTTTGACTTCTCAAAAACAACAAGCATATGGCTTTTTGACATTAGAACTGCAGCTAGTTCTATTTAAGAGGTCAAGCGGCATTTTTGTTTTTTGGATAATTCAAAAAAAAAAAATTACCTAAAAAAATGTATTCGTTTATGCTTTTTTTTTTGTTTTTTTGACAGATAACCATAGTGAAAATCAAAAACGAAATAAAAACGTGTAAACATAAGAAGTCATACGGTTATGATAACCGTATGACTTGACTTGACAGAAAATATAATGATAGGTCATATGGCTTCTATTAGGCCTGGCTCCCACTGGTCAACTTAGATGCCAGCAACTTTTATTTCTCAGAGTTGCCGGCAAAAGTTGCTTGCTAGTCACCACCGTCCACTATCAAGTATTTTTTTTGGAATTTGAAATTTGTATTTTTTGTTGACTTTTGCCACTGCTTTGTTTTGTTTCTGATCTCCAATTTGACGTTAGTAAAATATAAATGCAAAGTAAAATAATTTGAAATGTATAACTTGTAAATTTAAGATACACTGAAATTTAATATATAATATTTTATTGTTGAACACGGCCATTTCTTTGGCAAATAAAGTTGCCGGCAACTAAAGTTGCCCAGTGGGTGTGATCAAGCAGCTTAAAGTTTCTGGCAAAAAGTTCCACTAGCAACTTCGTACAACATAAAGTAGCAGGCAACTTAATTATTTAGTGGGTGGTCTCCCATATAAACCAATGCAATTGAATCCAGACCAACAAAAAGTTGCTCGAGCGAGCAACTTAAAATTACCAAGTGGGTGCCAGGCCTTGTGGTGTAAAGTGGCCTTAAGCCAATTTTTTTACATTTGCAAATTCCTTCGACAACAACTAAATTTCACCTTTGAACTTCAGTAACACGATGGCTGAGTGTGAAACGTATATTAACATTCACACTAAGGAGAGCTTAACAAAACACACCTAAAAAAACCTTTGGGACAGGTTTTACCAACTTGGTTCAAATTTTGATCCGTGGTTCAGCAACTTTAAATCACCGATTTCGGTAGATTCACTGAAGTTCAAAGATGGTTATGGCATGTATTCAGCTACATACTTTACCTTGAACCTACGCTGAACCTCGTTAAACCCACCGAAATATATTATTTAAAATTTCTAAGCCAGGGATCAAAACGTAAACCACGATTGTACAACTGGTCGTAAAGCTAACGCCCTTGTTATTCACTCGTTTAATCCAAATTAAAACTTAAATCCAGATTTAAAGTTATTTGTAATAAAATAAATTCAATATTTTTAATCCCTTCGACTAAATGTTTTTTGTAATGAATAATATTGGCATACATTTGAATGTTTACATTTGATAATATGGTGGTAAGATTACACGGCTTCTTGAATGCCACATGTACATGCGGCACTGACGTCATGCGGCAGTCACAAATTTGCTGATAACATGGTATATGTTAGTAGTAGATGGTAGATTGGGAAGCATATGTGACGTAAAAATGACGTCACTGTGCATTCACATGTGGCATTTTACATGCCGTGTACTCGTACCATAAAGATAATTTCATCGAAAATTTCCAAAATCGATACGAAATCATCTCATTTTCCCTTCACATTCAGACTTTGAAATGAGGTTATTTCAACCAAGTTTGAAAAAAA
Source organism: Dasysyrphus albostriatus (assembly GCA_946251815.1). Classification (NCBI taxonomy): domain Eukaryota; kingdom Metazoa; phylum Arthropoda; class Insecta; order Diptera; family Syrphidae; genus Dasysyrphus; species Dasysyrphus albostriatus. Next base: position 231,802,609 of record OX276335.1, read on the forward strand.
AACGAACACACCCAAATGGGCACACAGTTTAAAGAGAATAGATTCGTGGTTCAGCAATTGTAAATCACCGATTTTGGCGAAATATATGAGATTCAAAGTTGGTTTAAGGTTCAAATATGTTATAATAGCCAATTTCTAGCTCCCAAAATATGTAATTTAAAATTTCTGAACCAAGGATCAAAATTTGAACCACGTTCGAACAACGGGTCCTAAAGTTTCAAAAAAGCTAATCATTTAAACTTTTTTTTTAAAAATTTACGAGTTGTCATATCTGCACTTCAGCGGAACTGGGCTTCTAAATATTTTTTGTATGAAATTGTATGAGCTTATATCACTCTTAGCGTCAACTAAACTCTTCGGTGAGGCACGATGTGGCAAAGTTGATAGTCTCACCAACTTTGCAGCGGCCTGAAGTTCCGTTCAGTTATGTTGCAGTAAAAAATATTTTGAAGTTTAGTTGCAGCGCAGTTTCGTCGAGTGCGGCCTTACCTTAAAACGGCTTTACTCCAGCCTAATACCTCTTATGAACCAGTTTTGGCTTACAACACCTCTGCTACTCGTGTATTTTTTATAAATAATCTTTCAGGATTAGAGGCGTTTTAAAGTTGAAATATTTCTACTCCGTCCCTAAAAAAAGTTTATAAATAAGGATGAAATGTTTTCCTACAAATTATCAATAATAAAGTAAAGTTTCGTGCCAGTAGCTCAGTTTTTATTTGGACTTAGAACTGGTTGTACAAACGTGGTTCAAATTTTGATCCGTGTTGCAAAAACTTTTACTGGCTGATTCCAGCGGAAATACTCAGGTTCAACGATGGTACAATGTTCAAGTATGTTAAAGGAGTCAATCTAATGAATGAACTATATTTGAACCTCAGTAAGTTTGCTAAAGTCAGTGAGTTGAAATTGCTGAACCATATTTGTACAACTGGCCCATAGACCACGAAAATATCTGAACTTTGTTGTGTTGTGATCCCCACAAAAACTATCAAAACTTGATCTCCCTCGGAGGAACAACTAAAAATAAACACCTCTGATTACACATATAACGACATTAACATGTTTATTATTAAAAAAAAAACAATCTAACAAATCATATGTTTCTTCTTTCGTAGTAAATAGGTGCGTTCAACATAAATCGAGAAAATTATTAATTTCACTAATATTTCTTTTTATGACAGTTAGCCAATCAGAGCCCAAGAAATCAAAAAATTATGAAAATCTGGCATGCTTGAATGTGCCCATTTATTGTGGTGAGTTTCTCGGGAGGATTTTCTCAGAATACCGAAAATGTTATCGAATCACAACAAACCTCACAAGGAATACCTCCACAATTATAGCCATATTTTATAGCGGAGACGAGTCGAAATTTGTGACGAAAAACTTGGAGTTGGATTTACAGATGGTTACATTATGGTTTGTTTATTAAGGCCTGGCACCCACTGGGCAACTTAGTTGCCGGCATCTTTTAGTTGCTTGAAGTTGCCGGCCACTCCGAGCAACTTTATGGAGTTTGACGTCATGTTTTTGTGTATTTGTTGTGTTAACTTTTGACACGGACACCATTACAACGTTTATAAAAATGTAAATACCAAATAAAAACATTGAAGTTTATAGCTCATTTTTGATAAATCAGAATCAGAGGATTAGAACTTTCAGAAATCTGAAAATCTATATGTATGATTTCATCGTTGAACACGACCATCAGATAAAGTTGCCGGCAACAAAAGTTGCACAGTGGGCGTGACCGAGCAACTTAAAGTTGCCGGGAAAAAGTTCCGCGAGCAGCTTCAAGCAACTTAAAGTTGCCGGAAACTTAGTTGCCTAGTGGGCGCTCTCCCATATAACCCAATGTACTTTAATCGGGAGCAACAAAAAGTTGCTGCGGTGAGCAACTAAAAGTTGCCTAGTGGGCGCCAGGCCTTACTTGTTTGTGTACAAATTAGTTTCATTTTTATAGATACGTGTAGAAAGTGGTCGTGTTAATTCAATTATATTTCTCTTGTATTCAAATATATATATAAATTCCATTAATTTTTCTGGAATCTCAATACCATTTCAACTCGACTCTAAATGGAGCACTCAACGCAACTGATGAAAAACCTGGGTCGAATATTTGACTCTATTCCAACTCGAGCTCTTAATCCTGCTACTACTAAACGTAGTAATAGTTCTACTTCAAAGATCGTCTTTTGAAAACCATCCCATGGCAATACCCACAGCTAAAAGTGTGTTCAGAGCATCAAAGTTTGCCCTTGTGCCGAACAAACCTATTAGTTCACATTCTGAACGCAGTCTGATCATTTCCGGTGAAGTTTTCAACAAGTGCCTGTGCCTGTAAGCTCACGTCGCCTCGGTCGTATCGATTTCACGCATCTCAGGAATTTGATTGAAAAAAAAATGACCACGGGAGCGCCTACCGCAGGTGCTCCTGAATTGCAAACAATTGAGGTCATGTCTGGCCGCCGGGAAAAATTGTAAATATGTGTACATCGTATTCTTATCTTGTTTCTTTTCGAATAAAGGATAGTACACCGAGTTTGTTTTGTATTACAATACTCCGCGCCCCGTTTGATTATATTGTTCTCAATTTCCGGTTTGTGTTAGAAGTAGTAAAATGGTGTTTTTTTTTTATTTTTCTTGCAGTTTATTATATGAAGAAAAAAAGAGTTATACAAAGCGGTAGATATGTAAAAAAATATATTCGGATCCGAAGTAAAAATGTGCTGTGAAAATGCCTGTCTTTCCGCCGCCGGTAAAATGTGGCAAATTATAAAAAAAAATAAAAAAGTTTTTTTGTAAAAAGTCTATTTGAAGAATGGCTTGCCGGTTTATTCAATATGAATGTGTGCAGTTTCCGGTTCCGGAGAAATGTGTTATGTTAAAAATATAAAAAGGCTTATATGCTATTCGATCCATTGTAATTAAAAAAAATTCCGTGTCGGGTAAAAATACAATAAGTATTTTTGTAAGGCTTTTATGCTATTCTGTTCAGTTTTATTAAGAAAAGAGCGTTTGCAAATTCCGGTTTTGTTCGGTAGAATAAAAAAATTCCTCCTTATGAGAAAAGTGTTTTTTCTGTTAAAAAAATATGAAAAATAGTTTTCATGCTATTCAGTTCGGTTTAATTAAAAAAAAATCCCGTCTCATGTAGAAAATGTGGTAAAATGTGGAAAATTATAAAAAGAAATGAAGTGTTTTCGTTAAAATCCAATTTGAAGAATGGCTCGCCGGTGTATTTAATATAAGTGTGTGCAGTTTTCGGGTCCGGAGAAATGTGTTATTTTAAAAATCTAAACGTTGCATAGTTTAAAAATTTCCATTTCGCATAAAAATGCATTGGAAATGCAAGTGTTTCGTAAAAAAATAAGTGTTTTGTTTATATTTTTTAAGGCTTTTAAGCCTTTATCAAAATAAGAGTGTAGTTTCCGGTTTTGTTCGGTAGATAATTTAAAAGAAAATCCCTCCTTATGAGAAGTGTTCATGTTAAAAAAAAAAAATATATGAAAAATAGTTTTCATGCTATTCGGTTCGGTTTAATTAAAAAAATCCCGTTTCATGTAGAAAATATGCAGCGAAAATGGAATTGCTCCGTTAATAAATAAAGTGTTTTTTTTGTTGTTGTTGTTAAAGAAACTTGTGCTTTCGTTTCGGTTTTCTCAATACAAGTGCTTATAGCTTTCTGTTATTTAATAAAATATGAAAAAAAGTTTTAATGCTATTCGATTCAGTTTTACCAATATATCTAGTTTCGTTCTCAAGTAGAAAATTTAGAGCGGAAATATAAGTGCTCCTTAAGAGAATCGTGTTTGCGAGTCAATAATGTAAAAAAAGGCTTATGCTATTCGGTCTAATCTAAACACCTAAGTAGAGTAAAAAATGTACAGTGAAAGTTTTAAGAAGAAATGATGCAAGTCAAGATTTCAAGAGTCTCAATATAAATACCTTAAACAACAAATATAACTTAGGTAAGTGATTTTTTTTATTATTAATTAAAGAAATATTTGTTTAATATTTAAATTTAGGAACTTGCATTTATTAAGATTTTTTCAATTCAAAATTTTGGGTTTCCTTCTAGTAAAGAGTTATTTTTGAAAATGGTGAATGTTATTTGCTACCAAGCAAAATTAATTTAGCAGCAGTATGATGGGGTTGATCGTAGTTTTCTTCTTGAATTTGTTGCTATTCGTTGAGGTTGTTTATTCTAATTTACGAAGCGTTTTAGTGAAACTGTGAAAGAACAAGAGACATTCGAGAGTCGACTCATGTCTATAAACATCATCAGGTGTAAACCAAAAAGGATATCTACCTATATTTGCATTGAGAGGGTAATTTAACAAATTTGTTAAGCTACGAGCAGACGATTTGCGATAGTCGCAAATCTTTGCGAGCACTGACGTCACAAAAAAACTCGCAAATACACCGCAAATGCCTTACGTTTGACAGTGCTCGCAAACCTGCAAATACACATGTTCAGACGATTTGCGAAGGTTGTCCCAAAGTTTTTAAATACATTTGCGATCAAGGTGCTCGCAAATGACATGCACGCAAATAAGATCGCAAATTTAGCAGCATATTTGCGAGGTGTTCACACGATTTGCGGCAACATTTGTAGATATCATATTCTTACTCATTTGCAGATTTGCGAGCCTGACATTTCTCTATTGACAAATTTGTTTATTTGTTGAGTTGTCATAGCTATAGTCTCAAAATACTATATAGGTAAACATATGTACATACAAACACACATGGGTATGTATCTTATATGTATATTTTGGTGATGTTTTATGGGCTGTAGGTCAGTTTAATTTTTTTTTTAACTACGTAAAGCTTATTTTCATAAAAAAACGAAAAAAAAAACAAATTTAAATCATAAAAAATAATAATAAAAATAATGAAGGTACCTACATACATACTAAAAACCACAGCCAATTACTTCAAGTACAACAACAAAATTCATCGCAAATGTCCGCATTTGCAGTGTTCCATTTTCGTGTTTTCGCAAATGGTTGTGACGGTCGCAAATACTCGCAAATTGTCACAAATTATTTTCGTGAGTGTTCACATGATTTGCCAAAATGTCACAAATACATTTGCGACTTGGGCCTCGCAAATCATACGCAAATGATTTGCGAGCATTTGCAGGCTGTCCCAAAGTTGTGTTCAGACGATTTGCGATCAAAGAATGCAAATTGTGACGTAAAAATGACGTCATACTCGCAAATATTTGCGACTTTTGCAAATCGTCTGCTCGTAGCTTTACACTTTAACATGAACAAAAATATAAAAAAAACTTACAATGATTACATTTAAATAAAAAGCAAGAAGGTTCTCTTACTGACAATAAGGACTTGACACAGTGAAGTAAGGCTTACAAGTGACATGGAGGTTTGTTATATTTACATGTGTTGGTTGGCAGTCTCTGATTGTGTGATACAGAGCATTTTTTAACCACTTCTGTAACCATTTCAATTTGAAGGTCACGATGTAGATCGCTATTTCTTATATACCAAGGGGCATTTATTATTCCACGAAGGACCTTGCTTTCGAATGTTTGGATAGGTTCGTCGTTTCTATCAACAAATTGTAAGGGATCTGTAGCTGTATTTTCTGGGAATGGCTTAAAAACATTCGCGAGATGTTCAGCGAAGAGATCAGTCTTTCGGGTTTCAGGTTTCCGAATTTATTTAACAGTCTCTTGGCTAGCCTCTGCTTTCCGTTTCTTGGATTTAAGTTTGTTTCTGTACCATCTGTTTCAAGAAGGAGCTCTTACACACCAGTATGAAACTCAATGGTTTTTGGTGGGCTTCTCACTACTAGTATTTTTGGCCGAGTCTTGTTGTCATTTGAGGTTTTCTTGTCTAGCAAGCTACCTAACTTTTTCTTCAAGTCTCTTAACTTGTTGCTGAAGACTTTTAACAAGGATTTCAAGTTGTATCTGGCTATTATTTCTTTTTGCCATTCCTCAAAATAATTTTCGGATTCAACTTGTTGGATCTCGTTGCCTTTTTTTGGAACATTGCGGATCATTTATTTCGATCTTTTCATATATATTTTAAAACTCCGTCTATTTCCTATAAGCATTAATTGGTCCTCCCCAGAATCTGATAAGACTGATCTCCGAAGAGAGTGGATTTACCAGTTTATCTGGGTTGCCACCTGGGCTGTTTGTTTTACTCATTGCCATATTTGTTTTTTTGTAACTTTTGTTTGTTAACAATAAATAGCTTAGTTTCTTCTTCTATTGAAGGTCTTAAATACAGCCGCCCCTATGGGATCACACGCTTACCAATGAGCCGTCTATTTTTATCTGTAACCCCTATATTGTACTTTAAGATTGTTCTGGAGTGAAATGGTGATTTCATGAAAAAGATTGTGAAGCGTGAACTTGTCCGATAAATACGATATAGGTGTCTATGGATAGAAAAACTTGTTCTCTAATATCATTTATTAATAAATTAGTAAAAATTAATAAATTAAATCATTGAAAAAAAATTAATTTTGTGCTCTATTATTTGGTAAAAGCCTTTAAGAAAACGAAAACATGCCGAAAATTGTTGTTTAGCATTTTTGCAAAAAAAAATGCGATAGGTTTGCGAGAAACTCGCACCCCTCGCATGAAATATTGTTTCACTGTGTGTACGTACCTACATAATAAGAATAAATGCAAATATTTTTCTCGCACGCAAACGTTTCTCGCACCACTGTACACACAGCCTAAGAGGTGGGAGTTTTTCGCAAACCTATCGCGAGCATCTCGCTCACAAACTCTTCTGACCACTTTTTCAAGCGATTTTGTGTCAAAGGTTCATATCGTCGGCTTAGAGTGTACAGCAGCTAACTCCTATTTTGCATTTTTTACAAACAAATATTTTAAACAAAGTGTTCGCATTTCTTGAATAAAACCAAAATTACATTAAATATTTTTCAGCAATCGTTATTTCCAAATTCAGTGAAATTGAAAAGACTTGATAGACTTTTGTATTTCTTAGCAATTTTTGAAGTGGTCTATAATGGTTTAAAAACATGTGGAGTTAGCCGCTTTACACTCTAAGCCGACGATATTGTTTGTTTGGACGTTGAAAGAAAAAAATCAAAGGAGTATTATTTCAGTGTTGTGTTGAGTGGTCCATTTTTTCCTAATTTAAGTGGTAATAATTTTAAAGAAAACAAATTAAATAAGGTGATAAATAAAGTGATGGATATTTTTTTTGTTTATAAAAAGAAATGAACTTGGAAACTTTAATATCAGCTGTTTTCGAAAGGCTTCCACTTTGGGACCAAAAAATATAAATTATCACAGTAAAATAGTCCTTTCTTAATTGGAAGTAAAGATGATGAAATTCTCCAAATTCTTTTCTCATCAAGTAAATTTGGTGGGTTTTCATCCTTTTTCTTCCTCTTATCAAATGTAAATATAAATTTTCATTTAAAAATCCTTCTTCTGATGACGAATAAAAACTGTTTCGACACAAAACAATCGAGCAACACAACCGCACAAAATCGCTTTTACAGTGCGCACTTTGTCGCATTAATTTTCGCATCTCGAATCGCTTGTCGCATCGCTTCTCGTATCGCATCGCTTTGTCGTACCACTGTACATGCAGCCTAGGTCTATTGTAAAAGGTATATTGTTAAATAAATAAATAAAATAGATAAATAATTTTTGACCGGCAAAAATATTTAAACATACATAGATTTTTTTCGCATGGGAACTGTTAACTACACATATTTTGTTTAAGTTGAAAATTTACAACCCAAGTCTTTGTTGTTTTCATATCCATACGTATGTAATTAACGACAGTGATTTGATCACTTATTGAAATCTTTAATAACAGTCGTTGTTGTTGGTTTTGGTCTAATATTAACATTAGCTGCTCGTTTCCTCAAGTCTTTAAGCAATAATTATTATTATTGCAAAAATAGGTTCGAAATTTTAATCTGTTTAACCTAGAAAATTGTAAATCACTTACATTCAACTAATCACCCTCCTCATGCTACAGTATAAGGGAATAAAGGTAACTTAACCACGAATGACTTTTACGCAATAAAAGCACTCAAATAAGCGCGAGACTTGCTGCGCCGCTACTTGGTTGTGCACTTCATCAGCTTATGGGCATTAGCCCAATGTGCGGTTGCCACATTTTCAAAGAATTACCGACTCCTTGCACCAAAAGGCCCTACTTCGGCTAACCTCATTCATTTAATTTTTCTGATATTAATTCGTGCTCGAGTGCACATGACTGATCGCCTTTACCATGTTTTAATTTACTTCAGCTGTGTTAACTAAGCTTTACTGCCAGTATTACCAAACTTATTTTTTGGGGTAGGTAAGTTTACTACATACACTGAGAAATGTTGTCTGCTTGTCTGATGTTCAACTTCATAAATTTTTGTTTACTTGCCCTGAACATCATGTTGAATTAATTATACTATTTCTCCAAACATTCCGAACTCATCAACCATCCTATACTATACATGACGTCTTCTCCGAGGGTTATTAACCCAAAAGTGTGACCAACAAGGTGTTGAATTAAAATTGAAATATCAACAAATTGCTGCACACAGGTGGTTTTTGGTGTTTCAGAAAAGACATTGGCATTTTTGTTAATTCCTCCCACGTCTAGCTGCATGACATGAAAAAGTGTCAATCAAGTTGTGTTAACAGGCCAGTTAAACAAAAAACATTTTATATCGTAAGAAGCATATTGAAAAAGTGGCAGACATTAATTCAAATCACTACAGCAGTAGCTCAAGGCTGTTGCTTGTTGATTCGAGTCGATTTTCTTTGATGGATTTTATTTTGTTTTTGCTTTTTTCCTCTCTAGTTCTTCTTCAAATACAGCATCAATTTCATACCTCAAGACCTCGCTCGTTAGGGCTTTTGTTCCCAAAATCAATGTCAAAATAAAATCTTTTGTTTTATTTTTAAATTTTTTGGTTAGGAAAGGGAGGGGGAAAGATATGTAAGTATATCTAGAGAAAAAAATGTTAGTTGTAGTCCAATCAACTTACCAGATTTGAAACCACTTTTTGACAGATTCCATTTGTTTTCGGATTAAAGGCAATAATTGAGAGGGCTGATGATTTATGAACAACAGCATATGAGATGCAATTGCTTGTTGAAATTTACCATTAAGTTTAATGATTTTTGTTCCCTCTTTTTGATATAAATATGATGAAATAGGTTTGTATCTATCTTTCAATGTAGCCCTGAATTCAGTTGATTAGTTTGTGGAGAAGAACATTTTACAAAATATTGGTCATGATCTTAGGACTAGTTAAACAGGGCTTATTATTGCTTCAATATGTTATTTATAGAAATAAAAGTTAAGGACAGGACAGTGACACAGTGACATATGGAGTAAAGTGAGCATTTTTGAAGTCTACAGTGGTGACTGTAGGACTGTGTAGTAAAAAAACTCGCTAAACGTAAGATTTCAACAATAAATTATTTTTAAAAAACGGGAACACCAAAAATGCCTGGCTATAGCTTTTTTTAAAGTCACAAACTCATTCTATGATATGCTTTTTAAATAAAATTTGTATTGTTTATATATATTGTTTTTTCAAAAAATGATTTTCAAACTTAGAATTAACAATAGAAAAATTCATTAGTATATAGAATTTGTATTATAAACTTCTTAAAAAAGTAATTTTTAAAGTTTTAGAACTTTTTTTTCAAAAGAAACAATGTAAGGTATATATGTTTTTCTGTGTTGAGCCAAATTTTTAGAAGATTCCTGCCTGAACGGGGAGGAATAGATCCCCCTTCGATACAATTTTGTTCTAGTCAATGCGTTCTGATTTTTTTTCGCGTGTTATAAGAATCACCCTAACCCCATAATTAGTACCTTAAAGAGAAAAGACGAAGACCAAGAGGTTAACAAAAATCTGAATAAATTAGGGAAATTGTTTTTCAATATTTTGAATCAAATGAGAGCTATCCAAATCTAAATACAAATACAAATACAAATACAAATTTTTAATGTAATCATAAGGAGTTGATTCACAAGGTGTGATAGTCTCCCCGATATTAAGTTGGTTTTTATGAACTAGTGGAGCTTTCTAAGCTAATTTAGCTTGCTGTCACTAAAATTAAGTTTTTTTATAACATTACAATAGCCTCACCGTATTTATTGCCATTAAAATACTATACTATTTACTCGAGTACGGCTTCCCATCTTCTAAGCTTTATGTTTAAGTCAACCCAATACATTTTTAATGATCTTCAAATCCAAAGAGAAGGAGAGAAAGGAGAGTTGCTGTCCAGTTTTGATTTTCAATAAAGTTTAAATTACACCTGCTGTATGAATCGGATCATTGTTATGCTGAAAAATGAATCAGCAGGTGTTTTGCATACTTCCTCAGTAGAGGATGCTGGTATCAGTATTTCATGCAATGTAGTATGATGTAAATTAAGAAGATGTAGAAAAAGCACACTGGCAAATGGAAATTTTTTTCGTAAAGTTTCGTTAATTTTAGGCTTTCAAGGTGTTCAACACTTTTAATAACCCTGCTTATGGCCATTTAGCTCACTTTTAACACAGTTTTCTATTAACGGGTGATTTTTTAAGAGGTTTAGAACTTAAAAAAAAAAAAACACAAAAAATTCGAAAAAATGAATGAAATATTTATTTGAATCGATAGTTTGAATCTTGCAATTTAATGTTTAAAGATAATTTCATGCAAATGTTGACCGCGGCTGCGTCTCAGGTAGCCCATCCGCTGAGTCCAATTTTGGCATACTCTTTCACACATATCGGCCGGTATCTCACGAATGAATGCATGGATGTTGGCTTCCAGTGCGTCAATCGAAGCGGACTTGTCCCTATAGACATTAACCATACATGACATACCCCCACAAAAAATAATCTAATGGTGTCAAATCGCACGATCTAGGCGGCCAATTGACCGGCCCGAAACGTGAAATTAACTGTTCACCAAACTCGCCTCGCAATTGCGCCATTGTTTCGCGTGCTGTGTGGCATGTGGCACCGTCTTGTTGAAACCACATATCATGCAAGTCAAGAACTTCCATTTCGGGCAAAAAAAAGTTTGTTATCATCGCTCGGTAGCGTTCACCATTGACAGTAACGCTGCGATTCGCATCATCTTTGAAGAAATATGGCCCAATAATGCCGCCGGCCCATAAACCGCACCAAACAGTGGCTTTTTCGGGACGCATTGGTAGCTGTTGCAATGCTTCTGGCTGATCTTCACTCCAAATGCGGCAATTATGCTTATTTACGTACCCATTCAACCAAAAATGAGCCTCATCGCTGAACACAATTTTTCGATAAAAAAGCGGATCCTCGGCCAGCTTTCCAAGAGCCCATTCACCAAAAATTCGGCGTTGTGGTAGGTCGGCTGGCTTTAGTTCTTGCACCAGCTGTATCTTAAAAGGCTTTACGCCCAAATCCTTCCGCAAAATTTTCCACGTAGTGCTGTAACAAAGGCCTAACTGCTGGGAACGGCGCCGAATCGACATTTCGCGGTCTTCTGTCACACTAGCTGATACGGCCGCAATATTTTCTTCACTACGCACAGTACGTAAACGTGTTGGTGGTTTAATGTCCAACAAAGTAAATTTGGTGCGAAATTTGGTCACAATCTTCCGAATAGACTGCTCAGAAGGTCGAGAATGCCGACCATAAAATGGAAGCAGCGCGCGATGAACATTTCGAACCGAGCACGAATTTTGATAGTAAAATTCAATAATTTGCAAGCGTTGTTCATTTGTAAGACGATCCATGGTTAAATTGCAAACCAAACTGAAGCTGTTTGACAGTGACACAAGGTACTAAACACACGTCAGCTGTCAAAACCAGTGTTGCCAAAACCAAACCAGCTAAAAAATCACCCGTTATACCTAATTCAGATAGTCATTATAGTTGATCGTTTGACTTTGAATTTTTCCCTTAAATGGTATGATAGAATAGCGGACGCACAACCATTCCATATGAAAACAGATCTTTTAATTAATTAATAGCCAATTTTGGGGTTCCAATAAATTTTCCGAGCTTGAAAGCGATGAGATAGTAATTAATCGTTCTAGAACTCAATTTTTTCCGAATTTTGGTGCAGTTAGCGATTTTTACCTACTTATTTCAAAGATGTTTAATGGTAGATAAAACAAAATTAGTGATAGGTAAATGACAAAAAATAAAATTTTGGTCTTATCACTCTCTAATATATTTTCAATTATTAAACTGGCAAATTTTCGCTTAAAATTAAAAAGCCAAGTGAGGCTTTTCTAATGTTACAAAAAAAATCCTTAATTTTAATCTAACCAAATTAGCTTAAAAATCTCCACCAGCTTTAAGAAATCAAATAAAACTAAACTTTATATCATCTTTAGACTCAATATTCCATACGTTTCCATTAAAAGGGTGCTAAAAACAATTGACTTTAAAAAAAAAATATAAGTGAGGCTATCCAAATGTTACGGACTGTATATTACAGCTTATACTCCACTTGCATGGTTTCCGTATTCTCATACGGAGCCCCTTTTAATTAAAGCCATATTATATTATATTTCGCGTCTGTTCACGTACCTCCCAAAACTAAGAATTTCTACGAATTTAGAAAAAAGTTTTGTCAAAGCTCACATAGGAAAAAAATAAAATTCGTGAAATTCATAGTTTTGGGAGATAGACAGGTACATAAAAAGATATGTAAGGTACAAATTCCCAAAACGCCATGTTAGAATTTCTTGAAACTTGGTATAATAGTTTTCATCGACTTTTTAGAATATTTAAAGCAAATATTATATTTTCATGTAAGAATAGGTAGGAAGGTACATAGGTAAAAGGTACTTACGATAGAAATATAAAAGACATGATAAACAAAATCTCATTTATCTCGAAAACGGCTCCTACAGCTTCACTTCTTGGGAGGGTCATAACAGATCAGTATTAATTACAAAACATTTTTTGTTTTTGATTTGCGCTTTTATTGGAATTATTTTCTGCTGGTGAAACAAATATTACAAATTTCTTTTTAAATTTAAAAGAGTTGGGGTCGAAATTTTGGCAAGGTCACAATTCGTTTTGCAAAATTTGACTTTCAAAATTCTGCTGACAATAATTAAAATTAAGTTTTGAAAATGTAAAAAAGGTGTTCGTCTTTTTCCTTTTTCAATTACCTGTGTGTGCCTCATCTTAAAATTAAATTATGAAACAATTTCATTCATAAAATGAGTTGAACAATTATTTTTGTTTGCTTATTTTCGTTTATAAATATAAGTTATTTGAGAATAAACCAGATTTAATGTTTATAATTTTAAATTACAGATTTTTGAACGATAGAATTTTTAAAAGCTGAACAGAAATAATTGAAAAAACCTGCATTCCTTAAAAAAAAACAAATTTTGAAAAGACAAATTTTGAGACCAAACATGAAATTGAGGTCGTCCCTCTTGTACACTAAAAATTCTTTGTATGTACTTCTTGTGCACTCTTCAAAAAAAAAATAGAAAATGAAAGTTTTTGAGGTGGTATAAAACTGAAAAATTTAAATATATCTTAAATTCTTCGACGTTCGAAGACAGTTTTTAGCAATAGTTTGCATACTTTTCTTTTCATCTCAAAATATATCTTCAAAGTGTACATAGGTAATCAATCAAAAATAAGACGAGATAATTTTCTTCTTAATCGATCGAAAATTGTGGCAGATAGAATTAACTTAGCATAGATATGTTAGATTTGTTTCTGATTAGTTATGAAAAAATAAATTTTTCTCATGATAATCTAAAAATAAGAAACTATTGTGAAAAACCGATACCAATGAATCTATATAGGTATTTTTTTAATAAAACTGATGCATTGATTGATAATTTTAGAAATCTATATAAAAAAAATTTAATAAAATTTTTGGGACCAGCAAAATTGTATTCCAAGACAAACCCAAAATTCTTTAGTAATTGCAGATTCAATCTAAAAATTTATTTTTAAAATGATTAAAATTGAATTTTCTTTTGTCATATATTTGTTTGATTTTGGCTTGGTCATTTTTTTTAGCACTAGAAAGAGTAGGTATGTTTTCCAAAAATATAGATCAACCAAATTGATTTCCCAATGGAATGCAGATTGATCTTGAATGAAAATGAATGTATTCATTTCTCCAATAAAATCCAAATACTAATGAATGATTGTCACTTTTTACGTTGTCATGCCTTGGTACAACGGTTTATACAAGAGGGGGGAAGTGGTATGTGGATCACGGGGTCATGACCCCCCCAGAACTCAAAAAGCTACACTAGAAATTTTAAGAAAAGCCAGGAATATTTGAAATTTTAAAATATTATTTCTAAAATTTTCTGTTTATGGCTTCGGAATTCATTATTTTTATAAAGTACTTATCTACCTACTCCTATCATCATTTAAAAGCCATTGACCAAATAATATTATTTATTTGATAGGTACATGACTTATTTTTACGATTGACAAACTACCGTAACCAATTTCGTGGCATTTTCTAGGAAATTCATAACAGCGTTTAAATTGACTTCCAATCATTACTATTATTGGGGTTTTATTGGTGAAATGTGTTCATTTATTTTTGATAAAATAAAATTTTGACCATTTTTGCCTTCCATTGGGACTCAAAATCAATTTGGTGGATCTACATTTTTGGCGGCTAAGCCCTCTTTAAAGCGAAAACAATTTTCAATGTTGTTTTGATCGGTTAAACTAATTTCTAATTTTGTTTAAAATATGAAGGAAATTGTCTCCAATAAAAAAAAAATAAGTTTAAAATTAATCGGTATATTCCACACGCTAATATTTGTCAACTTACTTAGTGAATCAAAAAATTAATAGCAGAGATGTAATTATACGAATATAAAATGACAAATCAAAACTAAAGTTTAAATCGTATCCATCAAAAACAAAAAAAAAACAATACATTTTTGTTATTGAAATTAATGAAATTTGGGGTTGTCTTGGAATTATTTTTTACTGGTTTTCAGTTTATAAAATTATCAATAAATGCATCAATTTTATTCAAAATTGAATAAATAGGTACATTGGTACAAGATTTTCAGAATTACCTACATTATACGTTAAAATTATCATGAGAAAAACTTGTATTTTCATAATTAATTAGAAAAAAATTGTTATTGATTTTCAGGCTTGAGGAAAAGACATCAATTTAATTTCTAATGTATATTGTCACTTTTCAAAAATATTTATTTTGTACACACTTAAAAACTATGGAGAAAGTTATTTTAAATTTACATAGATTTAACACTTTTTTGAACTTTCGAAGATCGTTTTTGGTCTGCATTCAATTTGTTGCTTCAATAAAAAATTGTGAAAACTATAAATTTTGTTTAAATATTTGAGCTAAGCTTGCTCCAACTATCACAATTTTTGATCGATTAAAAAGAAAATTATGTCCTCTAAGTCAGTACTATTTTGAAACATCAGATAAGAAAATCATGTAATTCAAACTGTCACTAAAAACTGTCCTAGTAGTAAAAATTAAATGAAATGAAATGAAATGAAATGAAATATGTATAATTTTCAGATTCCCATCACCAAAACCTAAATATTTTTTAAGCGTTCAAAAAAAAAATCCATACTTTATATTCTTGGTGCAAACGATAAACGAGACACCATCATGTCAAATTTAAAGTAGGGAGTGGATAAAAATTCTGGTTTCAAAATTCAGCTTTTCAAAATTTGTTTTTTTCAACTAGCATATGCATGATTCTTTCAGTTCTAATTCTGCTTTTTTTAAATTCTACCTTTCTAAATTCCGTGTTTTAAAATTATAAACATTAAAATGCTTTTGTTTTTTTCGCTATAACTTTACAAATGTAAAAACAACATAAATAATTTTTCTACTCTGAGTCATTGTCAGAATTATGTAACCAGAATTTGGAAAATCAGAATTTCGAAAGTAAAATTTTGCAAGACCAATTTTGATCTTGCCAAAATTTTGACCCCAACTCCTTACAATCTATAAATTTTTTTTTGTTGGAATGATCCCCTCCAAGAAGTGAAGCTGTATACGCCGCTGCCTCGTTAACTGGACTAACTGAGAATGCCTCAAAATAGATTACGACAGTTTATCAAAAAATATGGTTTCTTACTTTATCAACTAGAAAATTTAATTTGTAGTGCCAACTATTTTTCTAAGTGGTTCTGAATGCAAAATAAGTAATAATTATTTAAATTATTGATATGATTGTTTTCAAAATAATATATTGGAGCTTTTATAATCCTTTGTCTATATTTTTTTCGATTTTGAGTCTGTGTTTTCTTGTAAAGTGCCAGTTTATATGGAATCACCCATATGTTTTAACAACATTAGAAAATATTGCAAAGCTACTTCCAAAATGGAATTCGGGCTTGCTGATTGATAACTGATCATAAATTTTTGTGTTCGTTTTGTGCGCTGCCCGGCGAATGAATATAACGGGTGTTGCTTAAAGTTTGCGACTTAATCCAGTAACCTCACGCACCATTTACCCCATTTCAAGTAGTGGCAATTTTGGTCCATTTTTCTTCCATGACAACAGTGGAGTAAACGGAAGGAACTTTTCAGTCAGTCGAGAGTGCTAGAGCAGCTTGATAACCTATTTGTTTCGCCAGAAATTGAGGATTTGGAATTTTGTTGACAACAGCAAAATGAGACTACGTGACATCCAACAATCGATTCGTTGTTGTATACTATTAAGTTCAATAATCATCTAATCTGTTGTTATAGTAGTGTTACCAAGGTGACACCAGAGGCGTAACTAGGATTTTGTTCTGTGGGGGGGGGGAAGGGCAAATTTTTTTTCACCAGCTAGAGCTAAATCTCTGATAGTTTGTCACTAAGATTTCGTTTCGTTTCTGAAAGCCCACTCGAAACCACTAAATAATTCTGTACCTTGGTTCTAAAGGGGCTAATATCCAATTTTTAAAGAGTCGAAAATTTTGCTTCTATGTGATCTAGTCTTGCATTTTTTTTTTTTGTTTCGGAAAAGATCCTGTAGCAAGTTAAATTATAAAAATCATGTTTCTCAAAACTTACTTATAGAGGAAATGAGACTGCAGTTTTTCTAGTTTATTTTTTTTATTTGGAGATATTATTGTATGAGATATAATATTCTAGTATGAATAAATTTTTGTTTACTTAAATTTTTTTTTTAAATAATTGAATTTTAATTGAATGTTTTAAACTTTAATTCAGTAATTTTTTGTTTGCTTTTCAGTTTAAGTAATCATGGATAATAATAGTTTAATAGAATAACCCTGATTAATAATTGCTTAAAAAGAAAATTCAAAGTAATCTTTGAAAAAAAATCTTCAAATCTATTCTATGTATCAAAATCGAACCTTCTGAGATAATAATAAATAACTTAAGCTCCATAATTTGCAAGGCTTTTTAAATATTCATTTATATCATTTTAGACCTTGAAAGATGTTTCTAGAACCCCTGTTAGCAATGTTAATTATATATGTATATTCATTTAAAATAAGACCCTGATACCGACTTATCAGCACACTATAACTTATCGGCTTTTCTTTGGTAATCCAATGCGTCTCTAACCTTGTTCACCTATAATCCAGTTCATTAGTTCAATATTCTCATCTCGCCACCGACAAAAAAAAAACCTAAAACAAAAACGCATTGTATATTGCAATTCAATATTATCGTCTTCTCGGTATATGTAAGCACAACATCATATTTCAATCAAACTCAATACAATTGACCCACTTCTGTCTCAAGTAAGCAAATTAAAAAAAAAATACTACCAACAATAAAAAAAAAAACATTGTTAAAAACCAAACAAATCGTCACACTAAATGATTGACTAGATATCATCGGTTTGGATCTTTTCATCCTCATGCCAACTATTACAATGTCACCATATGCATACAGTCTCGTATTTTTGTCCATCGCATCAAAAGAGGCAATTAATAATACTTTGAAACCTGGACTGCAACATTTCATCGAACAATCGATAACACAAGGAAATTAAAAGCACATAACATATTAAAACAATTGCAATCTATGACATAATCGATTAGCTGATGTGTTGTATGTTCAATTTGATATGGCTGAAGCAATTACTATGATTTTTTTCGTGTCCAGGAAGAAATTTTAAAGCAAAATAAAAGCAGTGTTAACAACATGGAATTTAAGTGATTTTATTTTTGCTTTGTCTAACCAATAGCTGGACATGGTATGTTCTGAGAAATCCATATACTCAACTCAACCAAACGACCTAAATATTTTATTAAAAATTAGCTCAACAAACAACAACAATAATAAAGACAAAATGCATTGAATCCAAACATCAACAAGACAACAAAAGACAAAAAACAACATTGACTCTTTCTCACTTTCGATCTCAATCGATTGCAACGGTCTTCTCTGCGCCAAAGAAGCGCGCATTTGAGTTTGGAGGTCTCTATGAGCTTTTTCGTTATGTTCATCATCGGTAGAGGTAGCTAGTGCCCCAGCTTAGTCTGTGCTCAAATAATGCTATTGTTAGTGTTGTTGTTGTTACCTTATGGTTTACTTCAACTTGGAGGGGAATCTTGCATTAGAGTTGGAGTAGCACCATACAACTCTTTGACTAGTTTGCGCAAAACTCCCCAACTTCAAACCAAAACCGAAACGCAAACGATTTAACTATAAAAGTGCTTCCAGATACTGGGTTAGGTATCATTAACCCGTTTACTTTTCAACTATTCACAGCTATTCGCAGTGTGTGCAGACGACGAAGCTTGGGAGAAGTAATTTATTTATTTCTTTTTTTTTTGCATTTTATAATCGAGTTCGTTACTCAACTCTTTTGTTTTGTTTAAATAGAGAATACAAAATTATTTTTTGGTGAATTTACATCCCGGATTCGTTTTGATAGTGGATTACGATATTGAAAATGAAACTGCTGGTAAGTGTGTTGATGAAAGAAAAGTGAATTATTTTTGTGTTAGTTTCTAAATCGAAAGTGGATTACATCGAAAACAAAAAGTAGTGCAGTGTTTGTTCAGGTGTAAATGTTAAATGCATTCAATTGGCACTAACTGAAATTTTATGCAGTGAAACTAATTAAAACTGAGAGTGAAATATTATGTTTTTGAAGAAGTTAATGAACTTTGTTAAAATCCAGAAGCTAATTGAATTTCAATTACAAAAAAAAAATACAAATATAATTTTAAACAAGAATTTTTTTTTCGAAAAATTAACAACTAACATAAATTTTCTAATACTCTTTCCTATTTCCTGAAACTCATGTTGTTTAAGGCTTCGGATTTTGTTGAAAAGAAAAAAATATACATAATATATGTATCGAAGCATTATCCCAATTGCTTGAAAGCTAACAAGTTCATCGACATATTTTGTAAAACGATAAATTTTTCGTAAAAATATAACAGAAGCGCATTAAACTTCAAAATAATTTTGACAAAAAATTATATTACACTTTAGGACATATTGGTAAAGTTATGAAAAGGCGCCTACTACTACTGACCTTAAAAAAGAAACTTGTTAATTGTACTTATACTTGTTATGAGTTCAACAGTTTTATTGAGATTTTTTAGGTCCTTGGTACAAAAAAAGACTTCTGAAATTCGCTTACATTATTTTACCAAAAATCCTTCAGTTTGTATTTACAAGACCCATTCAAATTTAACAAGTTCTTTGTTAAAATATGGCATATTTTTGTCATTTTGAATTAAAAAAAAAACTTCAATGACTTTAAAAATTTAAGCCTTTTGAACAACTTGTCACAATGGCAATGAAAATTTCCTTTCCATTTTTGCAAAAACTAAGATTTTACAATGTTTCCCAATGTTATACTTTTTTTTAAAAATCCTTAGAAGAAGCATTTACTTTTCAAATTTGTATTACAAGCTTTCTTAATAATTCAAAGTAGTTAGAGACCAATAAGTAAACTTGTTTTGTTAGTAAAATTATTAGTTACTGTCTTTTAGATTCTAATAA
Source organism: Dasysyrphus albostriatus (assembly GCA_946251815.1). Taxonomy (NCBI): domain Eukaryota; kingdom Metazoa; phylum Arthropoda; class Insecta; order Diptera; family Syrphidae; genus Dasysyrphus; species Dasysyrphus albostriatus. Next base: position 231,822,556 of record OX276335.1, read on the forward strand.
GGCAGCAGTTTTTTCTCCAAACAACACCAATTTGGTAGAATTACTTATGTATCGTTAAACAATATATGTTCCCAATTAAAAAAGTCAACTTGTTTCAACTCAAACTCCATTTTATCAATATCTTTGAGTCCTTGTCAACTTAAAAACAAAATGAATGTGAACTTGTTCAAGATATCCACACTTGTTGAAATGATCGACATGTTCATTGACATTTTGGAAATTATACTATATTAAAATAAAAAACAAAAAATGAGAATTGGCCAGAAGATTATCTGCCTATGAAAACTTGTTAAACAAGTATATCAAAATCATTACTATTTTTATTTGTCTATTTGACATTTGAAATGAACCAAAATCAATAACAACAAGTTGCTAGAAAATCTAAGAAGGCTGCCACACAAAAATCGTGTTAGGTCCAATGAACTTGATAAATTGCAAGAAAATTTTGCTCATTTTTGTTTTAAATAAAAAACTATTTTACTTTAACTTATAGACTTGAACAAGTATGCCAGAGGGTTCATCCTAAACTCTTAGCCCAACTTTTAAATATAAAAAAAAGCTAATACATTGAGATGCTTAAGCACTTGATAACCGATTTATTGTTTTAAAAATTTGCTCCTTTTGATTAACAACCTTTTTCTTTGGTTTCTTAATATCCTTTTTTAAAACTAGAAAACAGCATGTCTCCTAGCCTTAGTGCTAACCTTCGCCTATGCCGAAGAAGAAAAAAAGCCAGTTGAGGAACAAAAAGCTGAAGAAACATCTTCCAATGCCGAAGCAGCTTCCACAGATGATACATCAAAACCTAAACGTGGAATTCATGGATTTGGTGACTACCATCACCACCATTACCCATCCTACCATGAGGAAAAAACCTTGACAATTCACAAAAATGTCCATGTTCCAGTGCCAGTGTATAAACATGTTCCAGTAGCAGTTGAGAAGCATGTTCCAGTGCCTTATAAGGTTAAAGTACCTAAGCCATATCCAGTTATCAAACATGTTCCCTATGAAGTTAAGGAAATCGTAAAGGTACCCTATGACGTTCCAGCTCCATATCCAGTTGAGAAGAAAGTACATGTTGCAGTTCATGTTCCATATGACAATCCTGTCCCAGTGAAGGTCTATGTTCCAGCTCCTTATCCAGTCGAGAAGAAAGTACATGTGCCAGTCAAGGTACATGTTCCAGCACCATATCCAGTAGAAAAGAAGGTTCACTATCCAGTTAAGGTACATGTTCCAGTGGACAAGCCATATCCAGTTGAGAAGATCGTACACTATCCCGTCAAAGTTCATTTCGATAAGCCTGTCCCATACAACGTTGACAAACCAGTCCCATATCACGTTGACAAGCCAGTTCCAGTGCCAGTCATCAAAAAGATTCCAGTTCCTGTCCACGTTAAGGTAGATCGTCCAGTGGCAGTGCATGTTGACAAGCCAGTTCCATATGAAGTTAAGGTTCATGTCCCAGCTCCCTACCCAGTGATCAAGGAGGTGCCAGTCAAAATCGAAAAACACGTCCCCTACCCAGTCAAGGTTGCTGTTGAGAAACCATATCCCGTTCATATTGAGAAACATGTGCCAGAATACCATGAGAAGCATATTAGCTACAAAGAACCAGAGTTCTATCACAAACACCATGAGCACCATGAACCTGAAGAACACCATCAAAGCTATGAGCATCATGAACATCATGAAGAACATGAACATCATGAACACCACGAGCATCATGAACATGATTTCTAGAGGCAAGCAAAACGAAGGTCTAGCAGAAGGCAAGAAACAAAAAAATAACTAGGAGAAGATGAAAGTATTCCAAAAAACCAACACTCAATTCACATTATGTATTATTTTTAAAAAGAAATATTTTTAATGTATAAATGTCTACATGTACCTACATTGTGCGCAGCAGATAGTGTAGGTGCAACAGACTTGATCTGATATAATTTTTAAGTCAACTACACAGGATAAACAACTATGCTGTAAGAGAATTTTATAATATTATATTTTTTTTATTTTTATGATTGTGATTATTTTTTTTATTTTTCCACTTGAACGAATTTAAAATAGTATTGAAAGAAAATATATGTATAACAAAGAAAGACAAAAATCAAACGAAAACAAAAACTAAACAAGCCAAAAGATGAACAAATCAAAAAAATAAAAAATGTATTTAAAATAAAAATAAAAACTATTTTTAACTTATATGTGTTTGAAACATTGGAAATACAAGGTAAGTTTATCACCAAGGGTTTTTTAAATAAATTTTTTTTTTTTTCATTCCTATTCCGACTAACAACAGACACATCGTAGAGTCTAAAGTTGTATGTCAATTTTAGCCCTGGTTCTTCACGTTTTTATTTTTTTAATAAAATCATTCACTAAATATTAAATGTTGGACTCCAAAGTTTTGAGCTTACATATTTTTAGTTAAATGAATCTTTTGAGTTCTTTTTATTATCTTTCCTCATTTTGGCGTATAAAAACGTATTAAATTTTAGACAACAAAATTATGATGGTCGTAAATATTTTTATGAAAGAATTTTCGAATTTTTTGGTACATTTTTAAGTATAATATAAATATTCAACTAAAAATGTTTAAGTTTCCTGTGCTTCTCTGGTTGGACTTATAAAGGGTGTTTTTTTTTAGCCGTATGGTTTTCAAGAGGAAATAAAATCCATATAATTTAATGTTATGGCCAAGAATTTAGCCTTTTTATAAAGATAAGTATTTGCCATTATGTTTTAAAAATGATTTCGGGTAAGTGGCTGCAGCTGGCTTGAATAAATTCCTGCCGAGGGGCCCAATTTTCGACCACTTTTTGCAGAGGTCGTCAAAATCAACGTTGTTCAGGAGTAAGTCTATTTATTATGAAATGAGCATAAAACTAGTGACACCTGTCAAAAAGACCAAGTCCGAAAAAAGTATTGCCAGATTGCAAAGTATATATTTTACACAGAACCATTATATCGTCGTTGTTCAATGAAAACTCTTTAAATTCCATTTTATTTTATTCATCTGTACTTTTTGACCAGAATTTGAAAATAAGTTAGTTAAAGAAATTTGTTCCTTATAAAAAGACCAACATAAGATTTAGAGACCTTGTACAGAATTAAAATGTTCACATTTTATTAAATATACATCGTTTTTATGAGAGGTTTCTCGGTTTCTAAGAAAATGAAGTTAGCGATCATAATACCTGCGAACCTTCAAAACAGTAACAATTTTTTCAAAACCGCCATCAAAAGTGGTCGTTTCAAATATTATTTTTTGTACTGAGCCTATTTTTAAAGCACTGCGTTTTGTTTCCATCGAAAAAAAAATAAAAGTTTTATATTAAACTCCCATAAAATTGGGCGTGGAAAAAGATGTTGTATGAAAGGATTTTTACAAATTGCATTATTTAAAACTTTTTAAAGAACAGATGAGCCATTTTTAACAACTTTTACTATTAGATTACCTTTTTTTAAAAGTGGGTGTGGCAGTGAGCAAAATTGATCTTTTATGATATAATATATCCTTTATCATGTTTGATTTTCATTTCAGCCTAATCGTAGTACCTCGTGGCATAATGGTTAGTGCGTAGGACTGTCATGCCAAAGGTCTGGGTGTTCTAGTCCCAGCCAATGCCACCAAAAAACAAATGTTTTTTTCCGAAGTACTGCCTCTTTCGAAGGACTGACAAATCCTTCAAGAGTATAGTTGTCATGAATAAGTGCTTCTCAACTAGCTAATCGGAAAAATTGTAGGTCCCCTCCATTCCGGCCAACAACACGCACACAGCAATGGTTGAGAGTTTTTAGTCACTAGGCCCTGGTTCTCCACGAGCTGTTGCGCCACTAAATTTATTTTATTTATTTTTTCTTAAGACCTCCTCTCTTCATACAACTTGAACCTCTGTGCACTGTTGGATGATCGAAATTGATAATTGTAGCATATTTTTGCAAAATCTCTTCTCTTTCTTCGCACTGAATTAGCTGCCTTGTACATTAACACAGTGTGTGGATAAAAATTTGTAGCACCATTTTTTCTATAAAAAATTTCCTTAAATTTAACAAAAAGCCCCAAAATCGTAGTCTTTTTTTTTTAATCCAGCATTACCACATGAAACATTTTTTTAAGTTTTTTTTAATATGGAATTGGTTTGTGCAGACAAGCCTCATTTCTGAACCTAAGCGGTTCTACCAATTTTTAAATGTCAAGAGAAAATCGGATGGTTCACCTTCCTCTTTCTATTTTCGTGACTCGTCATCTGCTGATCCCCAAGTAATAGTTAACCTCTTTGCCAATTTGTTCGGGCAATCTTACAGTGATGATACAAATGAGCCTGACCTTGAAAATGTTAGCTTCCTATCGAACAATCCTTATACGTTACTTGTTTCTGTCGATATAAGTCTTCGTTTGGTCTGCGAAAAGATCAATTTCCTGTAAGACGATTTTTCTCCTGGTAGTGACGGTATCCTGCCATTTTTCTCAGAAAATGTGTCAATTTACTTACTGAAAAAATTATAAAACTAGTTTATATTTCTTCCCTGTTTCAAAAAGGCTCAAATTCCTTTCCTACTTGGTGTGAAAAAAATTTCTTAGAACTCAATGTGAGTGAATGTCAATCCATGAACTTTTCTAGAAAACGCTTCCCCTTACCTGCCCGAACTTATTACTTCTGCAGTGAACCTGTTCCCGTAGTTTCTTCTATCGGAGATCTTGGCATAATTTATGATAAGGAACTCCATTTCCGTATGCACATCGAACATACTCGTATTATTGCAAAAGCGAACTCTAGCCTTCGTTTTATAAAGCGTTAGTCAAAATAAATAATTCTCCAACCCTTACGTCACTCTTCACCACGTATGTAAGACCCATTCTTGAATACTACGCCAGCCAAATTCGGTCACCTTACCAATCTACACACTCACATAGAATAGAATGTGTACAGCGAGGGTTCCTCCGTTTCACTTAATATAATTTTCCCTGGTATGATCCCTATATCTTACCCCCCTATGAAGATCGATTGCAATTAATCGACCTACCCACTCTTGTCAAACGCCATGCTCTTGCAGACATTCCCTTTGTCCACCAACTAATTACTGGCACCATCGATTCTCCGGCACTTCTTCAACACATCCTGATTAATACCAATCCACGTAAGTTTCGATCCACCCCATTTTTCTGCCTGCCTACCCATCGCTCAAATTATGGCCATAACCATAAATACATAAACAACTGTCGTAAGTAATATGTCTTTAAATAAGTTGTTTCAAAAAATAATTTGTCACGCCATATTTTCTATAGAAAATTCACTGAATTTGACAAAAAGCCTCAAAATCAATTTTTTCTATAAATCCAGCATTACCACATGAAAACAATTATATTTTTTAACTCAACTTATTTAAAGTCATTATTACGACAGTTGTTCAAACGAGTTCTATACCAAAAAACTCTGAAAATAAAAAGTAGTTTTCTATAGTATTTTTTTCTTTTACGATATATTTACGACAAATTTACATATATTCCTTTTTCTTTTTTGAGTTAATTTTACCTTATTTTCAGGGGTGGTAGTGCTAACTTGACTGTCAAGCTATAGCATTTCACGAAAAACTTACTACAAATTTACGACAATTAGTTCAAATATTGGATTCTAAGATTCGAAGCGGTAATGCTAACCTGACGGATATTAAATCTTTAATTTCTGGTCATAAAAAAATCGGTTATCTGGTCTTAGTTTTTCTGTCCACTTACTGTACAATTTCTTCGTTTTGGAAGAAATATTAACGAAAAATACCATACTCTTATTACCACAACAAAGAATCGTGATGGGATTAAAATTCTGGTAAGATCAAAATTCGACTTTTCAAAATCCTGATTTTCAAAATTCTGTCAATTATTAAAAGAAGGTTTGGAAAATGTCAAAAAGCGAGCGCGCTAAACAATATGAGTTATTTGAGAAAAAAAAACATAACAGGCAGAACTTTTTTGTCAAATATTTTAAATTACAGAATTTTTTAAAGCAGAATTTTGACAGGCAGAACTGAAAAAACAGAATTTAAAAACAAATTATTTAAGAAGAAAAAAACAGAATTTCGACCCGCTCCCAAAAAAAACACACATTCAAGATGCTTTTGCTTCTTTATGAAAAACTTTAGATTTTTAAGCGTAATTGTCCTCAGGACTGATGGTCAGTTGCTGAGGTTTGTGGCGTGCTATAATTCTTAAAATCAAGCTTCCACGAATATATGGTCGGGTATCTTATCTCTTAACAATTTTGCAGCAATTTTGCACTATTTCGAGAACACCAGCATCCACTTTGGAAATCATTCTGCAACGCTGTTAAAGCATAAATCGAGCTGTGATTTTTGAAGCACTTAAGAATTTTAGTGTCAGAGTAACTGTAACCTAGTGGTCCAAAAACAAATAACCTTGTAGAAATGGGAGATAATTGCAGCCAACTAGTTTGGGTCGCTAATCTACTTTAAAATTCCAGCATTTTTTCATAAATTTCTTGCAGACATTTTTGTTTCCATTTTCAAAAACTATTCCTGGTTTAATTTCTTCGCTTGTAATTCCCGAGAGCCATACTCGTAGTATATGAGCATAAAATCGCACTACTATTTTTATTATGTTTGTTAGTACTATACATAGTTGTATAACTTGTTTTCATAAATTAGTGTCCATTATGATGCGAAATCTGAAGTTTTTAAACTCCATGAATTATTAGGATTGAAAAATAGTACTTATTAAGTCTGAGCTAAGATTTAGATTTTCCACATTGCTATATGAATTGAATAAACTATGAAAACTGGAACCTAGTTACCACTTTAGAGATCGGTTGAGTGAGTGCTATCAATGATCGAGTAAACGAGTAACCACTACCATATAATTCAGTCACTTATTCCTCGAAAGCTGATGCGGTAATTCGTCCCCTAATTATTTATTTTATAACTGAAAAAGTGCACCTGACAAACACCCAATTAGCCCTAAAGATGAAAGTTTTCAAAGTTAAAAATACAAATTTATTTTTAATTTATTGCCAATTCATGTCGTTTCGTTAAATTGTTTCAATTTCAATCAAGTTAGTCAATTTGTAGGTCCTACTGCTAAGGCCTCATCGCAGTGTCAATTAAAAAACACTTTTTTCAGAGATAAAATTTCGTCATTTCTTTCGGTAGTAATTGGCTTCACTAAGAGGACTTGTGACTTATTCCATTGCCTTGATTTCAATTTGAATATCTCGTCCAATCAGTACCTAACTTCCAAATTTGGCTTGAAGTCTACAAAACTATCGGTTCAAGTAAGCTACTTGATTACACAATACTCTTACTGTTTGTATTTTTGCTTGCACCATTCAAATTCGTTTCAACAAGTTTGTAGAAAAATCGTAGCCCACTGAAGGCATATAGGAAAAGCAAGAGGTACTCCCCTCAAAGATCCTCGATAAAACATCAGCCTCCAGCTGAAAAGCAACTTCCTGTTGTAAAGCAACAACAGCAGCAGCAACAACAGAGTAGAGAGTACACTCAATGGCGGCAATAGTAGTGGACACCATGTTATTTTCTGTGATTATCTAAACTCTAGACATCATCGTGGTCTTCAGAGACGTCGGCGACGAAGTTAAGACAAACCGCACCGCCACTATAGAAGATTCGCATTTATTTGGCATTGCAGCTGCAGATTTTTGTATCGGCCCTGTCCTGCCCTCCCTCTAGATTACACCTCTCTCATTTGTAATGATGTGCAAATAAAAAAACATTTCATGTAGCTATATGTAGGACGTGCGCTGCTAACCGATATTATTATGATTATTGCATAACATAAGCAACAGCTTATTAGGTACTTGTTTTTTTATTGTGTGCTTGTTTTTGTTATTTTCATCAAATCATAGGTTCAATCTTTAGTGTGTTGTGTAGGTATATACATAATTTATTGTTTGTAAAAGAAATGCAATTTAATGTTAGGTTTTTGACAATAATATTGTCAAATGATTCAATTTGTTTATGTTTAATTTGGTAACTGTGTGAATTACAAGTTATGCAACGGAAATGACAAATAGTTTGATGTTTGATGAAAGTAAAATTTGACTGGGCTATGTTAAATTTGAATTGTATATTATATGGTACTCCAGTCCAAGTTTAACAACATTCGGCATGTAAACTAGATACAAACTTTGATTTAAAGATAAACCAATTTAAGGAGCTCGTTAAGAGTAAATTTTTAGATAATTTAGTTTAGGTATACAATATTTTACTAGTGGTTTTTTTCACTAAGTTTATTAAACTAGATTTCCTTAGATACAATAAAAACTTATAGCAACAAACAGGTGTCCGCTCCCTAACACACATGTTAGCTGGCACACGGATAGACAACTTGTCCATTTGATACCTTTTCTTATTAAAGATGATAAAATAGGTATCTTTCCAGTATTTATCACTTCACCAAACTCACCACTTCATCAAATTGTTGTGATTTTCTAATACATGTGTCACATGCATACACTGCCTTACGAAATGTATACTGGTAGTAGTAAACGGTCCTGTCACTCATGAGCGTGTATGTGTAAAAAACTTATCCGTTCATTATACGCAGAATTTGGCGAGTTAAAGTAATCCGTACATTATCACACTTCACAGATTATTGCACATTTTGTTAATAAGAATATCAAGTTAACAAATGTATAAACGCTAGCACATTGTTATCCGCCGTTTATTAATATAGGAGTTGATAAACAAAGTGTTTAATGCAGGCCTGCCTTCTTACTTAGAGATATGAGCTACTGCGCCACTGTGGGCAACATAGTCAACTCAAACAAACTTCTGCTGATGCATGCCACCCTTGCCCTTGGTGTTTTATAATTACCACATTGTTCTCAATATTGTTAGCAAAAATTAGCGTCTTGAGTCCAAAGAAAAAATACGCCATAACTCATAAGTATTACTACAATATTAAATGTTGCTGCTATGGTAATATAGTTCTTGGTGGAAAAAGTTCAGTGGATGTAGTGTTTGAATGCTTACTTGACTGCCAACTTAAATAATATCCGCTTATTATTTTTCAAATATTTTTACTGGTGATATATGTACATTAGGGTGGTCCTTAAATTGGATGTAGCCTTGGATAGCTTTCATTCGATTCAAAACATTGAAAAACAATTTCCCTAATTTTTTCAGATTTTTATTTCACCCCCCCCCCCTGGTCTCACTATTTTCACTTTAAAGTACTAGTCGTGGCTAAAGAATTATTCTTATAAAACGCGAAAATAAATCAGAATGTATAGATTCGATTCAGACGACAAAAAATTGTACTGGAGGGGATCTATTTCTACCCGTTCAGACGGAAGGGGTAATTTTCTAAAAAATTGGCCAAAAAAAGGAAAAAATTACCTATTTAAAGAAACGAGGACACGCCTTAGCTTTTTTTTAAGTTTGAATTTTTTTTTAACTATTTGAAATAAAACTTTATTAAGGAAGCATTCTATAGAATTGAATCGTGCCTTTAAAATAAATCTAAGGCGTGGCATTGTAAGTGTTTCCGTTTTTTTTTTATTTTTCTGTGTTGGGAGTCTTCCTCTTTCTTTTATGACTTTAAGAAATGTCTGAATTATTGTAGTGTAAAGCTTTTTGCCAATGATAGTTTGATATACATTTGCGGAAAAAATAGTGAAGCAATGTGACAAAGATTGAATGAAGACTTAACGAGAATTGATAATTGGTTGAAAATGAACAAACTGAAGGTGAATGTAAGAAGGTGAGTAAGACTAAATGTATGAAATCTCGTATAAATGAGGAAATTGATGTCTGTATGGATGGTGCATTAATAAACTGGTTGAAAGTATAAAATACTTAGGTGTTGTTATAGATGAAAATCTCAATTTACAGGAACATTCAAATCGAGTCTGTGCCAAGATTTCAAAGAAAATGTGTTTTTTGAGTAGAATAAGAAAGCAACTGATATTTGAAGCTTCTATTCTCCTATACAACGCATTAGTAATGCCGCACTTCAATTATTGCTCAACTTTGCTGATTGGATCCAATTCAGATGTCAAATTAAGATTCGATTAATGCTGGACTGCTTAAATTGGATGAATGTTAAGCAGAGGCTTATTTATGATGCGATGATTTTTATTTTTAAAATGCGTAATGGTAAGCTACCGGAATAAGTATCAGATGCAATATTGGAAGCATCCGAAGCACAACCATTCAATTTTAGAAATAACAATAACTTGAGACTGGAGAGATGGCGTTTAAGTCGTACTTAAAACTGTATTTTACATCATGGTATTATTTATTTTAATAACCTGTCGACATACTTAAAAAGTGAACTCACAATTAATCAATTTAAGAAAAAACTCAGTGCTTTTATTAAATATAGTGTAGTTTAGCCAAAATATATACAAATTTTCGTTTTTATTATGTGTTATAAATATGTTACAGTCTATTTTAAAGTTCTTAAACTAGTAATTTTGTTTCTTTAACTATTTTTTTGCCAAGGTTATTATAGAGCCCAATCTTTACGTTAAGTTGGGTACTCTTGGCCTTGGCCAGGATGGTATGCAGAAATTCTATACATATATACATATTTTTTTTTCTGTTTTGATCAAAATTTTGAGAAAATTACCCCTCCTGCCTAAACGGGGGAAAAAGACCTCCCGTCAATACTATTTTTTGTTGCTCGTCTAACTCTAATCTATATTCTCAGATTGTTCTTTTCGCGTTTTATAGGAATCACCCTAACTACATAGTTAGTACCTTAAAGTGAAAATAGGGAGACAAAGGGGGTGAAATAAAAATCTGAAAAAATTAAGAAAAAATTTGTTTACGATGACATTTGACATTACGATGATAGAGAACACCATAAAAGTGGGTGGTAAAATTCTGTCTGTCTGTCTGTTCGGATACAGCCTAAAACGGCTGGATGGATTTTCTTAAATCTTTACCTTGGTACATAGTGGTTTTTAGTAATTCTGCTCACACGTTTTTTTTCTATTTCTTAGATACAAATAACTAACGGTACCTGCCAACTATTTTTTTAAGCAATTTTACAAAATCTTATTTTACTCAAAAATGAGTCCGAAACTTTTGTTTAATAAAAAATCAACAAATTTCTTTTAGTAAAAGCTACCTTTAGTTGGGAGACCATTTTTTCAAAAAAATGGTTACTAACGGTACCTCGCAAAGAACCATTTTTTTTATTTTTGATTTTCTTTAAAACGATTTAAATAATTTTTGTTATACAGAAGTTTCTAAATATGTAATACAAATAGTTTTTCTTTTCTAAAATTTTCAGAAAAATATTTTATGGCTTTTTTAAAAAAATCAATTCAAAAAATCGATTTTAATAAAACTCGATATTTAAGGGTTTGTTCACTCTGTAAAATATTTTAAGAAAAATTTTACTTTTATGAAAAAATAACAAATGCAAATGTTAAAAAACCTTTAATATCTTTTTCTTAGAAACGGCTCCTAGTACTTTTTTAAAACTTTTTCTGTCTGCTAAAATAGGTGCGATATACAACCAAAAATTATAAAAATTTACAAATAGCAACTATTAATAGTAGGTACTTGTCAAAGAACTTTTTTTTGTAAATTTGAGTTTTCTCACTTTGCTGTACAGATTTAGATTATTTTTCCTTATATATAAGATTTTCAAATAAGAAATACCAAAATTTTCAAAAAAAAAGTTTTTGAATTAAAAAAAAAAATTGGAAATTCGATATCTCAAAAATATTTTTGAAATCTTGTTTTTAAACGCATATAAATAAATACTTACGGTTTGCATAAAATAAATTTTCCTCTAATATGTTAAAAGAATTTGATGTATTAAAAATGATTTTTTAAGAAGTTCCAACGATTTTATATATTTTCTTCCATGCAATCATTTTCAATCAAGAACTATGATGGCGTTCTTTTGTTTCATTTAAAACTCTCAAAAAAGTTATTTTAGCTAATTTAAATATCATATTTCATGCTTTTAATCATTTTTCTGTTATTATCTCCTTAAACCTATTGCTATTTCTAACACAAATAATAATTCAAATACAACCAATGAGATAGATCCACCTGACTTTTACAGTTCACCTACCTCAACTCAAGTAAACAATGTTATTACAACACAAAGTTCGAATATCTCAATTTTGAAAAGACCATCTACAGAATTTGTTGAAAACGAAGACATATCTGTTCAAAAAGTTAACCCACAATCATTGTCTTTACATGAACGATTGAAACGATACTACAATGTTCGTGATCGTATTTTTAACGAACTTTCTAGACGTACCCTTAAGCTCAGAAAAAAATTTAAGCAAAAGCGAGAAGCTAATAAAGCTATATCGGCAACAAGACTTTGTATCACTGACGATCCGAGACCATACGCCAGCGTTACAATTTTCGGCAAAAAATGCTGGGTTTGCTAGATAGTGGAGCCAGCATTAGCTGCTTAGAAGAGTAATTTTTATGAGGATTAATAAAAAAAATACATTTGCTGAGTTATTTGCCCATTTACCGGGCAACCTAAAAACATGGTGTCATAAAGAGGAGATTTAGCCAAACTCAAATCATACCAAAAATTTTGCCAATCGATTAATGAAATTTTAATAATTTTGCTGACAAAATTACTCCACTGCGAAGCTCTGGCATTATTTTCTCAGAATCTATTGCTTGTATGAAAAAAGTATATGTCAATCTTAACATAAGCTACAATTTGTACCTTCACATTTTTAAAAAAAAAAAAAACTTATAGTTTTCGAGAAATTTAAAAAACTTAATGTTACCCCCTCTAACCCCCCCCCCCCCTAAAAAAATTTACAGAACTTTTCAGAAAAACGCAAAAGCAAAGCTCTCTACCAAAATTCAGCTTTTTCGGAATTTCTTCGAAGTGAAAGTCTAATTTTCCTAATAGTGGGATATTAGTGGGCTAATAGTAGGATATTTTAAATCAAATATAGTCAGGTGAATACTTCAACATAAAAGACGATTTCTCGAAGAAGAAAAAATTAATTGGAGTGATTAAAAATTGTTTTCGAAAGGATTAAATAGAATTTTCAGATTCCATTACGAGTTCTGTAATAAAAATCACGTCCATATTGAACTGGTTAAATTTAATCAGAAATATTGTCTTATTTCTTAAATTTAACCTTTAAACTGATGGAATCTGCTGATGAGATTTAGTGAAATAAACTTCAAAATCGATTTGGACTTTATTGCACTCTTGAAAGAGTTTTGGACTTTATTTCATGCCCCTTATTTTATGACACCAGCATTTCCAGCTATCCATTGAATATTATCGAAGTTATTCACCATGTCTTACCCCTGCCTTCTTTCTCTATTCTAGTCGATGGAGCATTGTTCAGTTCATATGCTTTTGATAAATTTCTAAAGATATTTAAATATGCCTCAAAAGTGTGGTCACTCTGTGTCTTTTGATTTTATTAATTTAATTTATTACTTTAAGATGAGTGAAGTTTTGTCAATAGCATGTAACGATGTGTATAAAACCTTTATATCATTTTTTTTTCTGACTGAAAAACCTTATATTATAATTTCTTTGTCGCATTTTGCAATCATAAGGTGTCACTTTACAAGATTATAATAATTAATGGCTGAGTTATGGCAAAAATTATGATATTTTAATTTTATCATTTATTGTGTAAATCACATATTGGTTTGGAGTTATTATACACAATTTTTTGAAACTGGAGGCATGTAGGCTGGTCATCTCGGATGGCTTCGACTGTCAATCAATATTCAGTTATAACAGAGCCAGTTTTTTTAAGGTGGAATAAGCAAACTGATTTTCTAAATTAACAAATTGAAATGGTTTTTTTTTAATAGATATTCAATTATTAAATTAAAAATAATAGAACGGATGGTATTTCTGTGTTCTGTGACCCACATTCACTGACCTACTGCATTTTACTGGCCTATTAAATACTAGGCCAGTCGCTCGTTGCTTCCCTTCATGTAATTTTCTAAATAGACTTGTGTCACTTCTTGTAATTTCATTTCTGAGATAATTATAGTTTCTTGAAAATTTTTTAACCATGGAGAGTAAATTATTTCCCTGGAGAAATTTAGTCGCTTGTGGAGAGATACAGTGACAGGACAGATGTTGGAGTGATTCGTAACGGTTAAGAACCTATGTTTAACCGACTATTGAAAAATTATCTCTAAAAAGTCTACTACTTAAATTAATGAACAAAATTTTATAATCCAATTTAAATAACAATAGAAGTATTGTTTTTTGAGCGGGTATTTTGTTGATGTAATTTTTGAGACGTTCTTTTTCACTCCTTCTACTCAAAATTTTTCATATTCTAAGTTTTTTCAGTGTGCATTCAGAGATCTTCTGAAGATATGAAGCTTACAATTAATATGAATCATTTCTATATATATGAAAGACCTCAACGAAAAATTCTAAACATTTAAATGTCTTTGAGAAAAAATATGTTTTTTAATATTGATATAAAAGATATAAAGTAATAGTACTCACTTAATATACGGAATATTTGCTGGTATATGATATTTAGCTCCGGGGTCAAAATCTTTTTCTGACCGTAGTCTCGGTGGTTTAACTCCACCGTATCTTTCTCTAAAAGTAAAAAAATGGCAATGTTTAGTCTCTTTCAAGTTTTTTTCTCACAGTCAATAGATTTTCAATTGAAAGAAAATTCTATAAAAAAAATCTTGATAGTCAAATAACTTTAATAATTTTAACAACATGCCGATGGAATCTACAATGTTCAGAAAAAAATATTTACCAAACACAAATTTCGCATTTTTCCTTGTAACTTTGTGTTTATATAGAAAAAATATGAAAATGTACTTTACTTAATGGTTTTAAAATAAGCTTCCAATAAAACGATCAAAAGTATATATGGTTCAATATAATAGTTTCGAAATTAAAAATTGAATTTAAAAAAACGTAAGGGAAAAAAAGTATTTTGACAAAATTATAAGGGTCCCGAAACACCGATCAACCTTTTAGTAAGGGCATCCGCATCAGTAAGTAGGTATTCTTTCTTAGGAAGCTTTTGGTTGCCAAAACTTCATCCGTTTTTGCCCATCAGGTTGAGTTTTCAAGATATTCCTGTTATAAAATGATCAAAAATATTTTTGTTCACTATTTTTGAGGCCTTAAAACATTGAGAAATTATTATTTAAAATCAAAAGAGTATATAGCTTCCTGCAGTGAGGCTCCAACCTACATCTTAAAGATAGCAGTCAAGCACTTCATCTAGCACTGCGACCAACAATAATAGTTATATTTTTCATCACAGAAAAATTATGCTTGAAGAATGGGAACGGATCGTTATTCTGTATTCCAAAATTCTGTATGACTAAATTCTGTATATGGATCAAAAATTCTGTATGAACATAACTCTGTATTCCATTATTCTGTATTCTAAAATTGTGTAAATCCAGAATTCTGTATTTCAATATTCTGTAAATCCAACTTTCTGTTTCCGAAATTCTGTATTCTGTAAATCTAAAATTCTAATATTTCTTCAATGCTCATTTAGTCTTCTCTCCCTAGAAATATTTCTTTGTTTCAGTTGTAGAAACGTGGTTCAAATCTTGATCCGTGGTTCAGCTATTTTTACTGACTGATTTCCGACGAATAACTGAAGGTCAACGATGGTTCAAGGTTCAAGTATGTTTAAGTAACCAATTTAATGCCTGAACCGTCAATTGTTGAACCTCAGTTTATTTTCCAAAGTCGGTGAGTTAAAATTGCTTAACCACGGATTAAATATTTGTACAACTGGCCCTTAGTAAGCTTATTATGGGTAAATCAACAAAATCGTTGAATTTTAAACTGCTTTATTTTATTTTTTATAGTTTCGCTGGAAACTCATGTATCTACGAGTATTAACTAGTTTCGAAATGTGTTGCAATTGGCTCGTTTATTCTTATTTTTGTTTAGTTATTTGATTAATAAAAAAATTTGGTGTCTTGACAGATCGAGAAAGGGTTAAAGTGACTTACTATGCTTCCAACCATTATTGTGTGCATGGCAGGAATCGAAGTGACTAATAATTTTGTGCTGAGTCCCAAAAGCCAAAGATGATATGTACTTTTCATGACTCTTGAAAGATCTCTCAATTTCTCAAAAAAAAGCTCCCTGAAAAAAGTATTGCTAAGATGCCCATGTCCAGAGAATATCAATTACCAAGAAGCCAATCTTTCGTACGTTTCACCCTCCAAAACCCATTTGTTTACATTGTTGTATTTGTAATTTCACTTCGTGACGATGAATAGATGTGAATTGCAACAACAATGTAACGCGGTGAGATTTAATTGTTTTGACAGCTCAGTTTTTTTTTTCTTTTGAAAATTGGAAAATAGTTTTGAAAATTCTTCGGCTAAAAACAAAAATATCGTTGTTAAATTGTTTAATGTATGCAAACAATTGTAATTAATAGTTAATATTCATCCACAATTATAATAAAATACAAGAAATTAATCTATAAATTGTTTTCAATCACTCAGATTTCCGTTCATCTTCAATGCATCTTGCATATAATACAGGGTGGCCCTTTCTTCATCCAGAATAATTTTAAAATTATTGTTGGATATATTCTAAGGAAAAAAATAGTTAAGAAAGTACGAAATGGGTTTTATTATCTTCTGTCGGGATTCGGGTATTGATCTGGATTAACTTTAAGCACAAAAAAGATAACTGAGGAATTTTCAAAATCGTTTTTGTTGCACGTGTTAAAAGGTAATCCAGATGCGCATCTCTATCGAATATAATAAAACAACAATAGCTATTTTTGATTTTTTTAAACTTCACGACATCTAAGCATTTGGTTTTGAGTGTTGAATATAGGAGTATTGAATATTTTTACTGAAATTATAATTCATAATGTAAAAAAATTAAATAGTTTTAACAAAAACATTAACTCTTTTTTACTTTAAAGTTTGAAAATTATTTTTTAAAAAATCATTACGAAACAACTTAATTTGAAAAATTGATTTGAGAATGGATTTTAAGAAATTATAGCATGATTTCGTAGCTGTTGTCGTATTTTTAAGTTATTTTCATTCATTCAAAAAAAAATTAATTTAATTTTGATTAATTTTTTTTTTTTTTTATTTCTTATCTACAAGGGGAGAAATAATCGGCCCCTCTTAAACAATTTGTTTTTCTAAAAATATTATTTCATAAATTATACTGCATGAAATAGGGGACACCCCGTATTTGGTTTTGTTTTGACATCTAATTGACAGACCGAGGTGAATAATTCTGACCACGGAGCGTGTTCAACAAATAGAAACCAAAGTAGGGCCCGGTTCACATTGGTACGTATTTGGCGTAAACTAGTGTGTAGCAGCGTAAAGGCTCTCCCTAACCAACGCGAATGCGGAGCGACGACGAATTTTTGTTGTTGTTTAGCGTTATGTAATTGTAATATTTTGTACTATTGGGAATGATTCGCTGCGAATCGCTCCACATTCGCGTTGGTTTGGGTGAGGCTTAAAACAAAGTGACAAAAATTTAAATCTATTTTC
The DNA here is from genome assembly GCA_946251815.1 of Dasysyrphus albostriatus. Lineage (NCBI taxonomy): Eukaryota > Metazoa > Arthropoda > Insecta > Diptera > Syrphidae > Dasysyrphus > Dasysyrphus albostriatus. Next base: position 231,840,058 of record OX276335.1, read on the forward strand.
ACATGTCCACTCGTAGCTTCATTTTTGCGTAGTAGGCTTTTCAATTATTACTTCAATAGTGCACAAGAGTAGGTAGTAGGTATATTAATCGAATATGAAATAAATTTTAATTTCCAAAATAGAAGAGAGTTGACAATTTGAATCATTCACAATAGTTCAAAATATGACACATACACAATGCTAAAAAAACAACAAAAAATCGTCGTCGCCCCGCATTCGCTTTGGTTTAGGAGTGGAACCGGACATTTCGGTCCGAATCTTCACATTTCCCCATACAGTTTTGAAATTTCGAAATTTGCGATTTCGATGAATTTAAATAAATACAAACGAGACAAATATCTTATCTCACAGTTTGCACTAATTTAGTTTCAAAAAAAGGAATGGCTCAAAAGTTATCGTGTAATAGCAGAAATAATCCCGTGTAAACACCAATGAAAATAAAGACAAAAACAATTTGTCAATATATGTTCCCACCAAAATGAAATTCGAGCTTGTAGTTAAAAACTATTGATATTTCAAGTATATGGAACAAGATTTCATGAATATTTCGATGAAATCTCAATAAAAACTCTAGATCGGTTTCGTGGGAACGTGGTATTAGATTGCGTATTAAGCCTTAACTACAAGTCTGTTCATGTACTTCCCATAACTACGAATTTTATTTATTTTATATGAGCTTTAACAGAACTTTGGGCTAAATTCGTGGAAATTTGTATTTTTGGGAGTACGTGAACAGACATTACAGTGGCACATTTTTGTAAAATTACTAAAGTAAAAATATTTCCCCTTTGAGCAGTTGTTTTATGAAAAAGAATATACAAATTTTTTCCTTAACCAAATTTTATTTTTATTTTTTTATTTTTATTTTTTATTTTTGCAATATTACAAAAGTAAAAAAAAAATCCTGCTAGAGCAGTTGTTTTGTGAAAAAGAATACACAAATTTTTTCTTAAATCAAAATTCAAGCTTCCTGCATCATTTTCATAAGTTTCCCAGTGAGAAGCACTTTCCCGAAAAAATCAATGCTCGTGTAAACAAGAAAAACTCAAGTTTTGAAACCATGCTTTTACCATTTTGTTCTCGTAGTTTATAACATGAACATGACACACTATAATATCCGTACCACTTATTTGTCACGGGTATTATATCAGTAACCTACACCTTTTTTTATTTAAAGTTGCTCCAAATCTTCCACATAATTTTAATTTGGATGATATATAAGGTTAAGTAAGCACTTTAAATTTCGTTCTTCAGGTTTTAATACTTTTTGAACATGTCCACGATTTTCGAAAATAACCGACAAATTAATTCACCATTCCTATACAGACTGTGGTCAGTGACTAGTTGCTTCTATGTGTGCAGCTGTCACTAGTGGTGAGTGACTAGTTGATTCTATGTGTGCGGCTTGTACTGCTTTTCACTAATACTTTGCAAATATAATCATTACAGCTGTTCGCTTCAGCTTGTAGGCAAATCAAACTGACAGCTGAGGATTGCCATCTTTATTAGTTTATCTATGCCCATGTCCTTCGGCCAGTGGCCCGTTTATGTAAAAGTGAATTAAAAAATGGTTGGAACTCTAGTAATCGAAGAAATTATTTCATTTAGATGCATTGTTTTCCTTGTAGAGCGAGTCAAAGTTGATAAATTTTTATTTCCATAAAGAAAGTATTTTTTAGTTTTTTTGGCATTGTGTTTAAATATTAGGAAAAGAACGCACTTTTTTTTATTGTCAAAACAATTTCTGGAGTACAGAATTTTGAAATTCAGAATTTTGGAATACATAATTTTAGATTTACAGAATTTTGAAATACTGAATTTTGGATTTATAGAATTTTGGAAAACAGAATATTGTCATCCGAATTTTGACACATTCAGAACTATGACCCACACCCTAGAAGAATTATCAAATTATGAAAAATCAAATTAAATCAAATAAATTTATTACGCAGGACCTCGTAAGCCGCAAAATTCATAAAACATAATTTGTTGATTAAAACATACTCGTAGCTCAAATCAATTATTTTCTTCCTTTTCAGTTAATATCTTAAAAATTTGTTTTACTCTGAAAAAAGCAAAAGCGATTTACGAGGTTCTACACTTGAACTGTCGATATGTGAACTTGAGCTTGTCAGACCAACAAAACAAGTCACCAGCGTATACCAATAGGAGTTTTTTTTTTGGATCAGGCAGATCACAGTGCTTAATTTGGGTTTTTCCCAATGTTCTTTTCGAATAGGGTGTCAACAAACAATTGATCAATTTCCAAAAAACAACCTTCTACCGAAGGCTCTTCAATTTGCTGACTTCACGAGAACCTAGCCAAGGCCAATTTTATGAAACACTAAGTTTGAAGAACCAACCCACCTCACTTTTCACCTTAAAAAAATTGTTCTATTTTGATTGTTTTCACATTTATTTGTTAGTTAACAAACTGGTACTTTGACACTTAGGAACTATGCATTTGACTTTAGGCAAGTAATATTCTGAACTATTTTTTATCACTCATTTTTTGACCAACGAATAGAGAAAAGAATTGAAATTTTTTTTATTATAAAAAGGCATCATGTGAAGAAACGATTGATGTGTTTTAATAACTTCGCTTGGAGTCACCCTGTCCATAGCTAGTTGACACCAGACTGCAGATTGACAGGAGAAGAAGTCTATAAAAAAAAAAAAACACGTGCAAAATATAGTGTCTACAAAATGCGCAAGAAATTTTTCTAAAAGAAATGAAGTAAATGCTACCATCAGGTGAAATTTTTGTGTCCAACAAACGTTTATCAATGGTGCCTCCAATAGAAGTATTTTTTTTTAAGACAATTCTTAAAAATTTCGTTTCTGTTTCGAAAACGACATAATTGACCTGGCAATTTTTAGAAAATGAAAAATATGCTTTAAGGCTTATCATTTTGTGTGTATTCCCAAAAAGTGGCAACACTGACATTTTACTCGAAGGTGCGTCTACTCAACACCTATTTGCTAAAAAATCAACCGTTATTTTGCTAACATGCGCTTTGCATATATTAAAAATTACCAAAAGTGAACCAAAAAGTTAACCTTTGCCACACAAAACAGTACTTTCCCAAAAAGTGGCAACACTGAGATCTTATCCGAAGGTGCGTTTACTCAACATCTATTTTTGATGATATCGACTGTTGTTTTTCCAACATTCGTTTACCATCTGGAAGCGTTTCCGTAACATTTTTAATATACCAATAATAAATTTTAGCGTAACAGAGTCAGTCAGTGAGTAAGTCAGTGATCATAGTAAATATATAATTTAATAATAAATTAATACATAAATCAACAAATCAACTCACCTTAAATCCCAAAAGTGACAATTCATCGAATCCTTCTTTGTCCGCCCACTGTACAAATCAAATCGCCAATTATCCAATGCCAATGCAAATGGCAAGAAAGCAACCTTATCCAAAGCCATTGTAAATAAATAATTTATATCATAAGAATAATCATCAACAGATCTTTGAATTAATCCAATAGTTTGTAAGTGTTTTAGAGTTGAAACTGATAAGGTTATGGCATCTCCAACAGCTTGATGAAATGCTGTAATTTCAGTTTGTTGTAATTTCATTCAAGTTTTCATGTCAGTATTACACTACTAACCTGGATTAGCTCCATTTCGAAATGCCTTCGGTTGATGTCGATAGGCCAGAAAATAATGGATATGTGCCATTTCATGATGTACACTTATTAAACTTTTCTGATCGATGTTTGCACACATTTTAATTCGATAATCATGTCGATTACAAAAATCCCACGCTGATGGTTCACAAAGAACAACACGATCAAAAGGTTGTTGGAATATTGAGTTTGAAAAGAATTCCGGTCCCAAGGCTGTAAAGTTAATCGATGTAAAAAAATCCTCAGCCGTTTGATACATTGCAGCCGGAGTGTAACCAAATTCTTTCATTCTTGCTGAAACATCGATTATAGTCCGTCCAGGATAGGGAATGATGATATCCAATATATTCGTCCAGGATTGCCCAAACATATTGCCAAGAATATGCTCTGGAATTGGTGCATCTCGACTTATTTTCTCCGGACCATAGTATTCTCGAAGCTTTCGACGAACATAAGCGTGAAGAAGTTCGTAAAATGGGCGAATTTCTTCCCAAACTAGTTCAAGATCATCATGAAAGCTTCCTGACTCAAAATTCATATACCAATACTGTCCGCCATCGGTCATATCTGGAAATAATCATTAAAAAATTGTTTGACGAAAAAGTTATTCCAAAAAACCTACTATTAACCATTGCAATTTCGTTCATCACATCGATCAATTGCTTATAACTATCCCGCATTTCTCTGCCAGCTTTTCTATGATACTCCGTCCAAGTATATTCCAATTCACCCCAGTCTCGACTTTCAGCCATGATGTCCCTTAGATTTGGATAGTACCTCAAGCCGCACTGAAAGGGCTGTTGGTAGGCGCATATTGTGGCTTCATTGTAAAGAACCAGCATTTCGTTTATCAAACGATTGTACTAAAATTATCAAAACAGTTTTAAATTCCAACTTAACCGATACATAAAAAAAGCCAACCTACCCTGTCTAACTGATCAAAAGGCAGGCTATTTGGTCCTGCTTCAGACAGCAATTGCAACCTTCTATAAAGCTTCTGATCAAAAATTAAATTTCGGTCGATTCTCTTCGATTGCTCTGCTACTTGTCGTTGATATTCCGCATACCTTTGCTGGGCAAGGAGCTGAAAAAATAACTGTCAATGTTAAACCACAAAAAATCCCTAGCACACAATATCTAGGCCAATGTCAAGCCCTTGAAACCGGTACAACATATAAACGCCTCTTTGACCGCATTAAAGTTATCTTAACCACATGGCGACACGTAAGTAAAGGTATGTAGGTATATAAATACCCTACACACTGATTAGATCACTTTGCGGAAAATTAAATTAAATAACTGGGAAATTTTCCCATACAACATGATCGTGATCGTGTATCTTATTCGCACGCGATGAATGTCAAGACAGAGATAATTTTGTTTTGTTTTTGCACCCACAAGATCCTATGTACATATGTATGTAGCTTACCGCTTCGTTTTGGGTGAAATCATTAACATTCGTCTCGAAATTCCATTGGGCTGCAACATTTTCTGTACATTCCTGTGATCCTCTATGATCGGTTTCTACTAAAAAATTTCGAAGTTTCTCCATCTCGATTTGCGATCGACGTTCTTGTTCGAAACGATAACGATCTTCATTTATGCGATCATTTGAATTATAACGATCACTTGAGTTATATCCATTTTGACCTGTTCGAAACCGATCATCTTGGTACCCATTGTTGGAATCCCTATTTGTTGGATATTGATCGTTTGGATTGTATGGCCTCCGAGTAGTGAATTGATCCCGATCGTTGTCTCTGTTTAGATATTCCCGATCATGACTAGGTTCATCACGACTATAAGGAGAGTCTGAAGATCGATTGAAATACATATTGGGATAGTTTAAGCCATATCTCTGCCGATCATCATACGGTTGTCCATTCTAGAAAAAAAAAACAAATGATATATAAGAAACTTAAGAAAAATGTCCTTAACTCACTCTAAAATCATCCCCACGATCATCACTATTATCATCCGAATAAGGTGGACCAAACCGATCACTCCGATTGGCATCCCCATAACTAAGAGAATTTCCTAAATTTTTAGGAGTATAACTGTTAAAGACGATATCCGGTCTTGTCAAAGGTGTGGTTAATGGTGGTAGATCTAATTGTGGAAAAGCTTGTGATACCACAAAGTCAGACATTACAAAAATTAACACTGATATTTTTGCAGACATTTTTTCTTCAGTATTTTTTGAAGATCAAGATCAGTGCACAAGATCGAGGATCAAAAACCAAAATTTGTTGTGGAATAGATTGGGTTTCCACTTCAAAACTTAAACACGACTAATTCACGACTGGAAAGTAAGAAGCTGACAAAACAATGACAATAACTTCAGAATAAATTTATCGTCACGACTTGGTGGGGGTTGGCTATATATGATGACGAAGACGACGACGACGGGCACTATCTGCCTGCAATGAACCTATGTGTTATTTTAGCATATAACATGTGAAATTATTATCACAGTATTATATGCGGGTAGGTTATAGACAGTGGTAATAACCTCAATTTTTCTCAGCTTACCTTAGCTGTAAAGAAATGAATACTGAATTTAGTAATTTTGTATTTAAGAGATATGAAAATTTCTCATAATGTAAAAGTTTATATTAAATTTTCAAAAAGATCTGTACAAGATGGATGAAGTTTGTTTTTCTTTGAGAAAACAGGGTTCTATTTAAGCTTAATTGCATTTACTTTTAAATGGACTTCAACTTTTCTTTTATAAAATCTAAGAATTTATAGATATGTATTAATAAAAAAGATGAAGAGCACTTCTGCTTAGGGTATGCGATTGAATATTTAAAATTTAAATAAAAGTTAAAACAATACCTAGTTTCACCAATTATGCTTCGTACCCTTCTAAGACATGAATTTCGTTGGTTCGAACTTTTTTTCTGTTTAAAGTTCTTAAAAGGTCACAGGAATCGGTCGGTTCATAAAATTACCGTCTTTTATGAACCGACCGATTCCTGTGACCTTTTAAGAACTTTAAACAGAAAAAAAGTTCGAACCAACGAAATGAATCGGTCGGTTCATAAAAGACGGTAATTTTATGAACCGACCGATTCCTGTGAACTTTTAAGAACTTTAAACAGAAAAAAAGTTCGAACCTCAACTCTTTTGTTTTTAAATATTATGATCTTGATGTGTTTTGTTGAGAATTAAATAAATTTAAAAGAAAAACTAATGATCATACTAGCGCAATCTGTTTTATAGGATACTTTTAGGATTTTTGTAAGTCTAAACAAAAATATAGACTGATTTTCATGGTATATGCAGGGGCGCTACAAAATAATAATTTCATGCATTTTTTTCTCGACTGAGTAAAGTTTACAAATGAAAATAATATTTGCTGTCATTACATGCGGCAGAATAACAATAACAACAAATGTATTCACATATTTTTTGCATATATTGATGTTGATTAATTTGTACAGTTATTTGTAGATATAAGCACGTATTGTAGGGCCGAATCATTGAGGATAAAAAAGAAACAAAATCTATGACGTTGACGAAACATTTGGATAGACAGATAAATGAAATATATTCAAAAGAGAAATTTTAACTATTACGAAGAAACGATATATGTACCTATGTATGTACTTTGCTGAGATGGAAGTTTATTGTTTTTTGATTTTTCATTTAATTTTAACAATGCATGAGATGATTACTTGGTTAACACATTCGTCGTAAAATACGGTAAAATACGGAATAGCACCCGTGAATTCTTTCTCTCGGGGAACCAAATTATTAACCTGTGATGTCCATTTTCCAACTAAGATTTCACTCGTCGAACCTGTCAGTTGGGAAATAATGATAAATAAATTCAATAACAATAACTCATATCTAACTAATTTCTCCAAACAGTTTGTCGATTACTTTTAAATTTAATAGAAGAAATTAAATTACATATGAAATTATTGTAAGTAATAATTGAAGAGCGTCAATTGCTTTAAATTTAATTTGGTTAATGTAGTTAAAAACAAAAGTGATCATCAAAAATCCATAATGATTTCTTTTTTCGTTAATCATTTCAGTTAAATAAAATTCATTTATTGCTTATGTCAAATGCATTTAAATCAATGAAAACATGTTATTGAATTACAATTCATTAATAGTCCAGTAAATAGAACAATTTTAGTACTGAACAAATGGAAAAAAATGGCGGCAGGCTGAAATTTTGCTGGTTTTTCGAGGATATTTATACACCTCAAATCTAAGTTGTCGACAACCTACCCCTTGCACGGGCGGTGCCACGCCCACTTTTCCTAAATCTTGGTTTATTAAGAAACGGCTGCACCGATATGGATGAAATTTTCATATTTTGTTATAAAGGCTAGAGAATTTTTTTTTTAATTGTTAAAGTAAAATCCGCCCACTATTCTTAATCCTTTGTTCTTTGAAAACGGCTGCAACGCTTTCCATAAAAGAGTTTGTTCTTATGGATGAACAAATATGGACAAATTAGTTCGAGTAAAATCTGCCCACTGCCACGCCCACTTTTATTATTCCTTTATTTCTCAGGAATGGCTCCAACGATTTATCTGAAATTTTCAGAACTTTTTCTTATAGACGAGAAAAAAAATTAATAAATTAGTGTAAGTAAAATCCGCCAACCGCCACACCTACTTTTCTTGTTCCTCGGTTTCTCAGGAACGGCTTCAACGATTTCCATGAAATTTTCGGAATTTGAAAACTGATTTTGGTAAATTCCGCCCACGACCCCGCCCACTTTTCCGATACCTTGATTTCTTAGAAACTAATTTGGATAAAATTTACATACTAGTGATTTAAAAATTTAGGAAGCATATATGGTTTGGTGAAACCTTATGGGTGTCATGCTTCTATTTCAGGTACATGGGTATATTAGTTTCTTGAAGCTGTCCTAGCGAGCAACGATAAAAATAAAACCCAAATCAGTCTTCAAAATCTTATTGAAGAAAATGATCTATTTGAGTTCTTTCATTGCGTAAGGAACAGTTTTTGATTTCCCTGCTAAACGAGTGTGAAATTTTCAAATCTTAGACTTAATATAATTCATTAAGCTACATAGGAGGATGGGCAATCCAATTGTGTTTTAATTTGAGGACGGGTTTTCTTTTTAAAAGCAAACCGATTTTTTAAGGGTCTCTCATATTAAATAAACGACCTGATATAAACAAAATAATTACACAAACTTTTATTTCCCATATACTTATTTAATATTTTGGGAGAAATTTGTTTTTTGCTTTATTATTAGTTTGAAAAACCGTTCCCAAGAAATAAATATTTTGAAAAAGAGAGCGTGGCAGCGGCCGGATTTAAATAAAATTTTTCAAAAGAATTGTCTTGTTCATAAGAATAATTCCTGAAATCTTTTTGCTTCTGAGAAACAAATAAATAAGAAAAGTGGGTGTGGCAGTGGGTGACTTTTAATAAAACTAATTGTTCCAATTTTCTTCTAGTCCATAAGATTAAGCTCTGAAAATTTCAGAGAAATCGTTAGAGTTGTTTTCGTCAAGTTAGAGGAATTTTAAAGGGTGGTCATTTTTGGTAATACAGTTTTCCACAATGGGCATCTTTAAAATTAAAAAAAAAAAAATTAGCTAAATCAAATAAAATTTTAAAGGGTGATCACTTAAGATAATAGAGTTTTTCGCAATGGTCTTCTTTCAAATTTAGAAAATTAACAAAGTTAAAAGGAAAACTATCAAAAAAAAAATCGAAATAAAAAATTTCAAAAATCAAAATAAAATATTTCTAGGGATGGTCAAAAAAAAATTAAGGGTGGTCATTGTTGTTCAAAAAAACATCTACCGAAAACATTAATCAAATTTGTTAATATCGATTTTTGAGGGGCAGCGTTCTTTTGGCCCACCATGTTTCAAAATCGATTTTCGCGAAAACTATGGGTAATCAAAAGAAGTCAAAGGATGGTCAAAAGTGGTCATTTAAATAGTCATCTTTTCAAAAAAAAAAATTAAACACTTTTGCGGGCCAAGTGAACCCAGCTGAACCGAAATGCATCTAAGGTTTTTTTAAATAAATAAATAAACAAAATCTCAAATTAATGGTGTTTTCTTTTTATTATTTTTATATGTTTGAGAGATTACGTGGTTCAGAAATAATAATTAAATAATTCTGGTTTTTGGGTGATGATGGTTGTCAGAATTTATTAACTATTATATTTCTGAAAATAATATTCATATAGCTTAAGATGAACAGGTGCTTGTATAATCTGTAGACTTTCAGCTCTGACTTTGTATTTATTAACGCCTTTCCATGCCCTTATTCTGGCAAGCTTCTTTCCTGGCCTTGTACCTTTTTGTTTATTGTTTCTCCTTTGATAAAACTTTCGAATACTACACCCTCCTTATAGTAACAACTCTCATCTCGTATTTTTTACCCCGTTGAGCTCCGGAATTTTTTCTCAGTAGCTCTGGTTATAGTTTGCAGCGTTGACTGAAATGCTTCGCTCTTGGCTACATGCATCAACTGACCCTCTTCATCGAATTAGGAGTTTTGCTATTATTTCAAATAGTCTCTATCTAGTCAAACCCACCACATCAGTGGCGGGATTTCTGATATGCAGAAAAATAATTTTTAACCAAGTGCGTTTTTCGGTGGGTTAAAAAATAATGTGTTAAAAATAACGTAGTCTCGGGTAAAATTTACGTAGTGCGTAGTTCAAAGTCATTACAGTGTATATTATAGCAACATGACTTATTTAATTTTACACGAGAGCTTCGAAGTGTTTTGACAGCTATTTTTCTGTGTGATTTCTTGGCTTGCTGAGAGATTGAAGACTAGTTTGCTCACAATGGGTTAAAATTGTAATATACCTTTGACAAGGTGTCATTTAATGGAAATTACCAACCAAATTTTGCTGATTGGCAATTTCAACAACTCAAACTATAGGTTAAAACTGATCACTGATTAAAATTGGTTAAGATATATATTCTATGATTTACTAGTGGCTTCAGTTATTGATTTAAAATTATTAGCTGTGAGCAAGTTGGCCATTGAGTAGATGTGATGAACAAAAAAATTCATTTCCATTTCTCCGGGCGGGACCTCTGGAGAATCTATGATTAGTAATAATTAATGATTCTATGTAGAGTATTCCATCTTTCTCTTAAATAAGAAAAGTTTTGTTATTAAAGGACTACGGTTAACGTACAGGCCAGAATTATTCGAAGTATGGTTATTGTTTGCGAAATATTTCAATAAAATATTAAATACAAAAATAATTCAATTTTCTACATTTTTAAATTTTATTTTCTAATCGAAATTCGTCTTAATGAATAAATTATTCTTATCCTAAAATACCCTAAGTAATGTACATCATGTTTTTGTTTGTGTGTATTTAATTAAAACTAATGAAGGTAGAAGTTTAGTTGTTTGGTTCATTGCTTTAGTTACATCAAACACATTCTGCAAAGAAAAAACAAATTATTTATTTTTGAGTTGTTGTTAAAATAATAATAATAATTAAAAAAAAAACTTACGTTTTGACGCAATCCAGCCAATTTCTTCTTTATTAGCTTGATTAGTTGACTGTAACCAACTATAAAGTGGTTTAAAGAATTCTAAAAATCCTGAAACATCTAATTGGCTATCTCCTGTGAGCAAGTAAAGTACTTCTTTCCAGGATTTTGATGATCCAAGTGACATTGCATTTCTGAAAGTAAAATTATTTTTATATTAAATTTAATTTAATTTAATTAAATTGTATTCAAATATAATAGTTTTGATTTCACAAAATCCTTTTCCTTTTGCCTAAAGCATACATTTAGAAAAAATACATAAAACAAAATAAAAGATATTGAAATAGGACAAATGTCTCTGCAACATAATGGTAAAATTCTTTGACAAAAAAATTGTCCAATCCATCTACCTCACATTCATCTTTATTTATAACCCTTATTCCTGACTCAAAACAACAAGCGCTGTAAACCAACTCGTTATTTAATGACTTTTGAAAATTAATTGATTTTGTAAATAAACTAAAGGTAAACCTATTAATTATGTCATAATCGAAATGTGCCAACTACAAATGAAGCACTCAGTTTTGTGGTGCAAGAACTGAATAGGTACAATTTTTAAATACTGAGAAATTTCAAAAAACTACCATAAGAATATAAGAAACTTAAAAATATATAAGCAAATACTGAATGATCAAAAATGTCCACCTACTCAACAGGAATTTCTCATACGTTGTTGAAAAGGTTATTTCCTGCACTTTCTGACAATTGAGAAGTAGGTGGTGGGGTTTGAGAGATATACGGCATCAAATTCGATGAATAGATTATAGGTAATGGAATTCCTCATTGAAGACTGGTTTACCTACTCAACAGGTTTATGCATGTATTTTATTTTATAATGTGGCCATAAAGGTTTAGTATTGGGTTTCAAGTAATATTTGACAAAAACGTATATTTACATATGAGCGAAAAATTCCATAATAGAAGAAGAACTAAGAGGATGGCTCAAGCTTCAACGGTTATATTTTCCGAAAATTTACTTATTTCTGGTGATGTATGTATCAAACCGAAATTTTTTTCAAAAGAATTAGCTCGAGTTGAAATTTAGGTATAACTCGAGTTGGCTTACTTGAGTTGAAGCAAAATTATGTGAATACTTTTCATGTGTTATTTTTGCGAGTCAAATTGGTTAACTCGAAGCTGAAGCAAAATTTGTGAATAACTTTTCATGCAAACTAAACGTGAAAATGTTAAATGGAAACCACCATTAAGTTAAATTTTCTGGAGTATAAAAAAACAGCGAAATTTCGTGATTTTTCAAATTCTATTCTGATTTTTTTAGAGGTTTTTAAATCCATCACTTTTTTCTGGAGCATTAAAAAAATGCGAAATTTTCTGTTTAGTTTTTAGGTTTTTTAATCCATCGTCATCGTAGCCATCCTTCTATGGAATTTGACAGTTTATAGTTTAAAAGATGATGGACGAACTACCTATATTTTAAGGCAAAATATGTATTTCGTTCCAGATGTCACCCAACTGCTCTTGAATCATCTTTTTTCCAGAGCATTAAAAAACTTAAAATTTCGGATTTTTGTATATTTTTGAGTCCATCATTCCATTAACATACGTTGCAGCTCGCAACTCGGTTTGAATTTGTATTCAATTTTTATTTCATTTCATGTCGATGCCAAAACAAAACCAAGTGCATTAAACCAATGCTATTAGTATTTTTTAACAACCGAACAGAGTACCTATCTTTTAGTTCAGGAAGAACCTAGATCGAGTTTAAAAAAAATTCCACCCGAGTCAACTCGGTCAATTTAAACCGAGTTGGACTTAACTCGAGTTGACTCAGGTTAACAAACCAAGTTGACACATCATTACTTATTTCTAAAGAGAGTATGAAAACCAAAATACCTAATAATATCTCCTTGTGTGAAACGCTTTAGTTGCAAAAGAAGGAATATTTTTTAAAAGTTAAGAGTGAAAAGAGTCTGGTAAATGAGATCCCAATAACAATTAGAAAATAAAATTATTACGAACTGTGTAAATTTATTATAATTTTGAAGTAATAGTTGTCCAAGTTGGCTCTCTGATTTGTTCTACAGAAGGAAAAGAGTTCAGTTTCTTGTAAATATCTCGAAAACCTTTTTTTCTATTTTTCTGCCTCAGTAGGGCAATTTCTAGAAAAAATATCTAAAAAAGGAAAAAAACATTTTTTAAATTCAATAAAATCAAATACTTACTCCTACAGTAAGGTGCTACAGTTTTTTTTCAAGCCAATACTTTATTCTTTTATTTTTCGTTTCAAATGAAGTTGTTTAAGAGAATAGGTCTTGACAAATTAAATTTCAAAAGCAATAGTTTTAAAAAAAATTAATTAGGTTGATTTCTTTCAAAAATTTGCGTAAATTAGTGCCACTGTTTTTTTTTTAATTATTTAGTGCTTTTTTTAAATTCGGTTTTCAGTATTTGACTAAAAATTGATAAAAGCACTGAATATTAAAAAAAAAAAACAATGGTGCTCAGATGCGCAAAATTTTGAAAAAAAAATCATGATTTTTTTAAATATTGACTTAAAAAATATTTAGTTAAATTTTCAAAAAATATTAATAAATGGGATATTAGCTTTGAAAAGAATCATGACACATCATTTTACGTGCTTCCATTGATTTTTAATAATTGAAGTATCCAAGTCAAAAACCAAAAACCAAAATTCAAATTTTTGACGAAATATGTGTTTTGATGCAGAAGTAACAAACAAAAAATCCCAACACTTTTTGTGTACTTAAAACGTAGCTTTTTTGACTAAATTAGAAAACCCCAATTTTGTACTCGAGTTGTCTTGTTAATAATAATTGAAAAAGCCAAATATTGTCTCTTTGGGGATTTGTGTCTCAAACGGTGCTTCAGCTTAAAATACTATACTGAATTGAAAAACAGCAGTTGGTGAAGTGGTTTGTGGGTGTTTGATGAAAAAAATGAAGCCTCCATGTATTTTGACCAAAAATCCGGAGGAAAAACCAGACAACCACAAAAACAAATTAATTTATTTTTAATTGAAAAATTGACTTTTTTAAAAAAAATTAACTTATTTTATGTGTTTTAAGGAAAAATTCAGTTTAAGAGAATATAATGTTTTTTGATTTTTAAAATAGTATTTTTTACATTCATAACTATGAATTTATCTGGTTTTTGCACCGGATGCTTCAATTGTTTTCTGTTTAAAGAAAATTTTTCAGAATGATTCCGCTAATCATTCCCCAAAATATAGAGCCCGAATTAGGAGACACCCTGCAAATGATAAATATTTACGTACGCCAAGATGGCATCGCCACAACGTTAATTCAGAAATCTAATGACGCAGGAAGAGGAATTACGTGCTAGTAAGTTGCCAATTAAATCCTACAAAGTGAACAAAAGTGAGCTAGAAATGCACACTAACAAGTGCTTAGTACAGGTATCTTATATTTTTTTTAAAACTATTGTTAATTATTGTAACATTAGTTTCATTATTCCTTTAAAGATTATATACTATTATCTTTTCCGCAAAGCCTTACAATATGAATGTTTACTTACAATATCAACGGTCCAATTTCCTTTTGTCCTGAAAGATCACACAAATCCAGTGGATAATCAGGATTACCTCTTCGATATTGACCGGTTTTCTCACAAAGTCGTTTGAATATTTGAAATTGCAAAATTATACTCATTGTTGGACTTAAAAACAAAATAATTTCAGCATTAAATTTAAAACAAAAAAATTCAACTTTATTCAACTAACCTTGAATAATTGTCATCGACTTCAATCAATAATTTCGATGGAGCGTCGAATTGGTCACGACTTCGTTGAACTGGAGGTTTTGCTCCAGTGAACTTTTCGGTAAGCTCCCAGAAAGCACAGTTGTCTAAATTTTTAATTCGGTCATCCAATACATCAACTCGATATTTATCCAAAACGTAAAAGATTGGAATAAGAAAGACGTTGCGGAGGCCCTATGAAATATTTAAAAATAAATTCAAATGCATAGCTCTTGTGGGAGTCGAGAAAACTTACAAGCAAATAAAGTCGATTTATCCTTCCTTCATATGAACTATAAGCTGGACCAGCAATTCCTATTTTCTCCAAGAATCTAGGTGAGGTCACCGATAGAGTCATGGCCTTTCCAATTGCCTCACCAAAATTTGGTAAGGGCTCTTCTTGGAACAATGTCGGGAGATTTTGATAGGATTTGAAATAATAATAGTCGGAAACGGCTTCAAACATATTCGTGTAACGTTCCTCATCGGCCATTGGACAATAGGACAAGTTGATTTGATCAGATTTATAATGCTTCCAGGTCTTTGACCAGCAAGTCATTAATCGCTCATCGACATCGAATTTTGGCTTAGCATTTTGGATCCAAAATATTCTACAAAAAAAAATAAAAATACAAAAATCTTAAAAGCTTGCGAAACCCCCACACTTACTGTGGAATTGGTGGCATTCCAATTGATGTATAAAATCTAGCAGCTGTTTCAATTAATCCATAAGGTGTTGTTATGTCCTTTGATATAAGTCCAGCTGTAATATTTGCAAGACCAATCGATGGATAGGGTAGATCAATCGTCCAATCACCATTCATGTCTCGATAGGAATTTCCAATGAATTTTTCAGCAAGATGCTGTGGATACGGCTCATTATACTTGATCAATTCTGGTCCGTATTTAATCCTCAAAGTCGATCGAACAAATGCATGAAATTGTAGGAAGAATGGTTGCAGAATCATCATGACCTTATCTAAGGTGGCAATAATTTCTCCAGATTCACCTTCTATGTCTCTAAGCCAAAAGTCTGAAGGGAGCATGAAGCCTTGAAAGAAAAAGAATACAAAAATAATGAACACACTCGTAATATCTAAATCAAATTTTACAACATCAGATATCATCAAAGAAAGAAGTCGCAAAAACAAAAAAATATAAGATGAAAAAAAATAAGAAAAAGAAAAAGAACAAGAGAAGAATAGTAAGAAGAAAAGGCAAAAGAAGAAGAAGAAGAAGAAGAAGAAGAAGAAGAAGAAGAAGAAGAAGAAGAAGAAGAAGAAGAAGAAGAAGAAGAAGAAGAAGAAGAAGAAGAAGAAGAAGAAGAAGAAGAAGAAGAAGAAGAAGAAGAAGAAGAAGAAGAAGAAGAAGAAGAAGAAGAAGAAGAAGAAGAAGAAGAAGAAGAAGAAGAAGAAGAAGAAGAAGAAGAAGAAGAAGAAGAAGAAGAGGAAGAAGAAAAAGCTGAGGAGAAAAAGTAAAAAAAATAAGGTATACCAATAACAAAAACTCGAAAGAAATGGAGAAGAAGAAATGATTTTTTTTGAAAAATCGTGAATAAATACTTAACAGATAAGCAATAAAATTAGAAAAAACAAAAGAAAAACCAAATCCATCAGATACATAAGATAAATACAAAAGATATCCCCAAAATTCTCTTGTTGAACTTACCATTCAATGCTGCTGTTTTTTTATAAAGTTCGACAAATTTCGCAAATGAAAACTTGCTCTTCGAACCCGTCTTATCACGCCACTCAAGCCAATAATACTCAAGTTCTTCAACATTCATTGTATCATCAATAATTTCTTGAACTTCCGGAATCAATCTCAGTGTGCAATTACTTCGATCTTTGAACGAACATAATCCAACATTTTTATAGATTTCACTCATATTACCAACAATTTCATGCAATTGCATTTTATCACTGTCATCCAAAGCATCATAGCCAGGATCAGGAATTTGACTCAATTGTCTTTTCAAATTAGGATTAGTTATCTTTGCTCGTTTAAGCTTAGAAACTTGATTTGCAATGTCTTTAATGTAGCTCATTGTTTCGAAAATTGGATCTTCTATACTTTCTGGAAGTTCTTTTGGATCGGTAACTTCTTCCCGCCAGTTATATTCGACTTGATTGTTATACAAAACAGCAAGACGTTCATTGACTTCATTGAGGAATTTTTCAGCGACGACATTTGGATCGTTGAGGTCCTGTTGAGATGTCGAAATGACCAGAATCTAGGAAAGCAATAATGTTAGTTACTAAGGAAAGACAAGTTTATGTTAACTCACCGTTAAGATCAATATTTTTAAGGAAATCATTGTGTACAAAATTTAGATATCATAAACAGCTCATGGAATCTGTAATACAAAAAATTTTGCTATAGCATAAGTCAAACCAAAACATATACATAGATTTCTTTAAAAGAAATTGGAATTCAGCTCAAGTACATCAATAAAAATTGAAATTCCCGTAAGGAGCAAGTGCTAATTAGTCTCAAGTAATTGTCGGCACCTGATGCTGCATGTTAAACTAACAAAATCACTTCATCATAATCAAACACAACAACAACAACAACCATAAAATAAAACTCAAGCAATTGTCTTATAACCTCTAACCGTTTAAATTGTTCATCGCATTTATCATGAAGGAGATCTTGGCCAACAAATTAATATGACGAATACCTAGTGAGTTATCAAGAGAGTAACAATATTTTACGAAATCACCTTTGCCTTATACAGTCTTCATGGTAGTGTTGTGTAATTGAAAAAAAAAATTATTTTATCACTATTAAGGTTTCTGCAACTAATATTTTACCAATATGTATCAGAATTTTTGTGTCGCGTCGTATGAAAAGTTGAGCCAGCAACAGTTCAGTTTGCTTTGGTTAACTTTTCGCCAGCAATTTTCAGTCTAGTTTCTAACATTTCTCAAAAGTTTTCTCCATGATTTTACTTATGACTGGAGTGAACTTTTCTCACAACATTACCCTGTTGATTTTTTTGCAATGCGGTTATACTGTCAATTTATTTGCTAGAGCTATGATTTATGGGGAAAAGGAAATTTGCAAATTATTTACTGGAGGAATATTAGGTTGGTCTTAGCTATTTTTTCGTTTTCTTCAATTATTCTTATATTAAAAGGCATTCAGCTTTTTTCGGGGAATAAGGTCTCAATGGTTTTCAATCTTTATATAACCAATATTCATTAAAATAAAAAAATAACATGTAAGGTATCTTACTACGCAAAACGTAGTTTTACCAGCCCAGACTATAACATTGACTTTTAAACATGAATTGTTTATTTTATTTGATTGCTCTGTTTGATATCGTGCAGCCCATGCAAGTCAAGATTAATTCCTATACCAACCTATCGGTGTAATTATTCTAATATTAACCAGTTACCAGTTACCGAGTCCAGGTTAAGGCCAGTTAACCAAACAAAACTCTTATTTTAGATTCAACTAAAACAACACCTTTAGTCAGTCCAATTTTAAGTTTTAGCTACATGAGATAATAATTTTAATTTGCATTAGGCGATGTCTCATTATAAATTTTTTTAAGTTCATTAAAAATTTTTGAACAAATTCAAATTCATTTAACTCATGTTTGTATAATTTATTTCTGGTTGGTTGAATGAGATATTAAGATGGAAGTGTAATAAATTAATCATTAATGATAATAAAAAAATATTTTTCTCGTTTTAGTGCGATGTCATTAAAATGCTTATTAAATCAGAAAAAAATATTTTGAATTTTTTAATACTATAGAAGATACACGGGTATATCAAGGTATTTAACAATTATAAATTTAAAAATAAAATCGATTTTTTTATTACTAAAAATTTAATGGCGAACGCAAAAACCAGATTGACTGCAATATTTGTTTTATTGTCTTGCGAAATCACTAATAATAGTTAATAGTCAACATGCGAAAGAATTGAATTTTATTCAAAAATGTAAATAACCTAAGTGGGTGCATATTTTATTAAAAGGTAAATTTTTTGATTAAAACAAATGCGCACTTCATTGTGTGCTAGAAAACTAGGAAGGATTAAAATGGATTTAAAAACCAGTGTATTCGATATACTCATGCTCGTGCGTAAAAAATTATATGAGATAAGAGGCTGGCGAGATAAAGCGAATAATATCCTAATCCTATGCTTTGAACCCTTAAGGACTATTCACCGATTTACAGACCAGTTTTTGCAGCTCAGTCGTTAATTTTCCATCATTCTTTACGTTCTGTATTTCGTATATTATAAATGACATCGTTAAGCTTGTAAGTCATGGACTAGGTGCGACCAGCACTGCATCACAGTAACTTTCGACCTTTGGCCTTGGAGAGGTCATTTGCACCTGAGATTCTCGAGAGAAAAAAATCATTAGCATTTTAAGCAGTTTCTTGTATTGTTTTTTGTTTCTAACAAATTTGTTGAGTTTTTTTATAAACTTCATTACTATGGTACTGGAAGTAGAATTAAGTTTGCATGAAGTCAATATTATTGTTTGCCCTTTTGATATTGGTGGAGCTGAATAATTTCTCATCAATGAGTAACTTCGCATTTGAAGTTATTGTTATTTGTCCGATTTGTTAAATTTAAACTTTTGTGTGTCTCTACGTTTCGAGCTTCCTATAATCGGAATCAATAATTTTTTGGAAGATGTCTGTGTTTGTTAGTATGTTAATTGTTCCTTTACCGGTTTTTATTCACCATATCTCAAAACGAATAAAGATATTGACTTCGTGTACTTTGTATTTTATAGAAAATAATGTCATTAAGCTCATTAAAGCCTTTCAAAAAATTCAATAAGAGGTTTGTTAATTAAAGGAATTTAAAAAAATGGGTCTAAAACTCATCATTGGTCTCGAATTTTTTCTATACACAAGCAATTTAGAATTGCCAAAAGTACAAGCAACATGTTTTTTAAGCAAAAATAAAAACTACAAAAAAGTATACTGAAAGTTGTTGATATTTTTTTTCGCATCGAATATCTTGAGAACAAATAATGAAGCTTTGGTTGGGTTGATTTGATTCCACATCCACGCCATTTGCCATACCATAAAAAATAATTAATAAGGGCTGTAAGCAAAATCTAATATTTTTCAAGCAAAAAAAAGTACAGTTAACCTTTGTAAAATGTTTTCGTCTCAAATATCTCAAAAGGAAACAAATATTTGGTCTTCACTTAATTGCAAATTGAACAACTAATAACCTTTTCAAAAATCTTGAATTGGCGGCATTTTAATAACCGAGTTATATTGGGTCTCTATCCTCGGAAGGCACCAATGGGAAGTTACCAGTGGGGTTAGCTCCCAGCATCATTTTAGAATGTTCGTTTGTTAAAAAATACAATTTCTTTTAAATGCTTGTCAATCCTGTATTGCTCATTAACTTAAGTCTAAGAGCCAATTACATAAAAAGTAACTAATTTGTACAACGTTGCAGGTGATATTAATGAACAGACTTTGGGGTGATAAACTAGGTATTACACGTTTGTCTGCTTACCTGTCATTAACACACTTGTCGAACAAGTGTAGTCGGAGAGAAAGAGTGTGCATGTGCATACAAAAAATATTAAGCTTACAATTTTGACCAATTTTTGTCATAGGTCAAACTCTCTGTAGTTACATTATATGACTTTGGCTTTTTATGTCGTT
Source organism: Dasysyrphus albostriatus (assembly GCA_946251815.1). Lineage (NCBI taxonomy): Eukaryota > Metazoa > Arthropoda > Insecta > Diptera > Syrphidae > Dasysyrphus > Dasysyrphus albostriatus. The sequence goes on from OX276335.1 coordinate 231,860,632, forward strand.
GGCTCTTGGCCACGAATACAACAGAGCCGAAGTCAAATTCATTATTGGTGCAAAAGTTGTGTAACCCATTTTTTAACTAAATTGAGTCTGTAGTCTCATATTTTTCCATTTATGAATCAATAGCCATTTATAAGCCATCATTCTAATTTCCAAAAATGTGAACTTCTTAAACCTATAATTAAATAATATTTAAGAAAATTGTTGGGTTTTTGCTAAAAAAAGCGGATAACACCACTTTTTTACTCACAAAGCCTCAGATTTTCTTAAGATATTCGAGACAAAAATAATTTTTAACATTTTCTCAATTTCTTCGGACAAAAAAAAAAGCGGAAGCATTTCCTGAACCTACTTTATGAAGACATATTTACTTTGAAAAAAGAGGCCATACTAGTAACTTCCATTTAGTGCCCTCGGAAGCTAGAGGCCTGATGTTATTTTGTTACTAAAAAAATCGCCAATTCAAGATCTTCGAAAATGTTTTCAAACCGAAGCCAATATCTTTGTTCCCAAGATTTTGAGACAAAAAAAAACCAGACAATTTTTGGTAAATTTTCTTGTAGTTTTCTTCACTTAACAAAAAAACGGTTCAGTGAATATTTTAACATTTTATTAATTTTTTATGTTAAGCTAATTTATAGAAGACAACTACCACGAAGCCAATTTCATTGTTCACAAAATATTCGAGCCAAAAATCCTTTTCAATAATTTTTTTACCAATTTTGTATTCCATCAATATGCGTAAAATAAAATTAACCCGAAGTTGAAGCATCATTTGTTCTTGAGATATTCGACACTAAATAAATCTAACAACTTTTTTTTTTAAATTGGTTTGGTAAAAATCACTCATTGAATTTTCCTTTCGGCACGTATTTAATCTACTATCTTCAAACTAAAATTCATCCGAAGTCGATATGTCTTTATGCGTTCTTGATATAGTGAACGAAAAAAAAGCGAAAAAGCGAAAGAACGTAGGAACGTACGCATAAACACAGATATCTCTCTAAAAATTATAGATTCCAATTCTATGGAGCTCAAAATGTGAAGGTGTGGCAAATTTTTTCGATTTGACAAATCGGACTAATTACAATAACTTCCAATAGGCAGTTCTCGAGATAATATTGTGAATGAAAATCGGTTTCACAAACGTTGGAACGTACCGACCTACGGACTTCTTATAAGCTATAGCGTCTTAAAACAGTGAATTTCTGCAAAGCCTTATGATACAGAGCTTAAATTAAATTTATTAAAAAGCATGATTTTTCAGACGTGGCAAGCGATATCCTATTTCACGTGTTTCTAGGATTGTGTGTACGTGTTCGTTTAGCTACCAAATTGCATAATAGAATTGTCGGAATACATTACCCTATTTTTCTAGTGAGGGAAAAACCAATATGCCATAACAACAACCAAATGATCATTATTGGAAAAATCGGGTAATTTAATAAATATTTTAAATAAGTTTGCTTAAAATCAATAATATACATGCTAGTAATACCCCATCATGGCATAATGGTAAGGACTGCTATCAATTCCAGACTATGCCATACAAAAAAAAAAAAACTAAAAAAGACTAATCCTCAAAGAATATCTCTTGTCTTGAAAAGATCCTTCTTATAATTGTTTTATTAAAAGTCCTTCTTATCTTAGCCCTTCGGACTCAGCAGAATAATTTAATTTATTTTAATTCCCAACTCTGAGCATAGTTTACAGTATGCGCAGAAAAAAATCTATGCACAAATTCCATACCAAAAAACACTCAGAACAAAAAGTTTTCATATGGAAGTTCGTTTTTTTTTAAAAAAAGCTGAAAAACAGCGATTTTGGAGCTTATTGTCAAATTCAAGGAATTTTTATATTTTTTTTAACGATCTTTTAACGACAAATTTACACATATTTTGTTTTCTTTATTTATTTTACCATAGTTTGAGGGTTGGTAGTGCTAACTGGACTGTCTAGTTGGTTTAAATTAAAAAAAACAAGCCCAACAAATTTACGACAGTTAATCCAATTATTGGATTCTAGAAATTTTTAAGTAGTAATGCTAGCTTGGCGGACATTAGTAAAAAGCATCAATTAAAAAATTTGCTGCTAGCTTTACATGTCATTGGAAATGGTAATGATAATAATTTGGTTTACATATCCGTAAGCTGTTTGTTTTACTGTCACATTTATGATGATCTGGAAAGAGAATATAATTTGAGTTTAAAGTTTAAACTTAACTGTAACGTTCTTCTATGAAATTAGTTGATATATATCAAGTTCCTACTTACACTGAAAAAATATTTTCAGTAAGTAAAATTCCTTAAACTAACTGAATTTTCATAGAATCCGTGAACAACTTTTTGGTTAATAAATATTTAGTTAAAAATAGCTTTAAATATTTCGTTTGATGAAGGCTTAATGCGATTGAATTGCCTTCGTTTCCTTTAAGTGGAAGTGTTCACGAAAATAAAAACAAGTTAACAAGTAATGTAATCCATTTAAGCTGTAGCCTCTTAAAATCATTGTGTGTATGAAATGTTTCGTTATATTTATGTAAGGTATGCATTTGTTTATAAAAATTATGTAAGCTTTTTTTATCTTAGATTATATGCATTCAATTTTTAAGTTAAGATTTTTGTAATTTGAGATTTTGTTACTGGATCATTATCTTTTTTTGCAAGATTTAACTTCTTGAGATATTTTATTAGACGAATTTATAAAAAGAGTCTCTTTAATCATTTTCAACTTCCTTAAATTCTTCTTGCACTCAAATTTAAAGTCTTCAGCGAATTATCTAAGCTTCTGTAATTCATGATGCGCAGATTACAAAAAAAAACTAGCCAATAACAAAAATATTATTATCAACATGAGCAAAATATTTTGTTTATTATTTGTCTGTGGATGCTATCATTATCATCAAAATCGACAAGTTAACAATCATTTTTAAAATAATTTTGTCTTAATTACCCGTTAAACCACTTAAACTACGGAAATGATTTAATGATTCTCATCTTAATTGAACTGAAGTCAATGAATTTAACAATTATATGGCTTTGAATAAATTCTATTCAGTTACAAAACGTAATTAACACGGAAACTATTAAAGATACAAATAAATCAACAAGCTTACAATTAAACGACTTTTTTTTCTAAACATTTTATTTTAAACATCGAGTGTCATAAGGCAATTTGAAGATAACTGATTCATTGTCATATACACAAAAATAGATAGGTTTATTTTATACACTTTAACTTCTCATTCACATCACATAAATTAAGAAACTTCTTTACGCAATAAGCGTATCTTTCATTTTTATTTCAATCAAAAACATGATTAAGATGACACATTTCTACCGTGACTTATTCCGTGCGTAAGCAAATTGAAATAACTCACAAAAAAATATTATTCATGCATAAACACAACTTTCGGATAACTTTCCATTTCCGCCATTAGCCTCAAAAAATTAAAATCATTCGAATGACAAAAAAAGAGTCAAATCATCTTATTTTGTTGTTGTTGTTTTATTATTTTTGAATGATGTGTCGAAATCACACATAATATACGCATTAAAAAAAATGTATCTACAACCAACAAAAAAAATATATAAAAATGTTAATTTTTAAAATAAATACAAAAATGCAACTCACTTGCCCTTGACCAGGAAAATAATCATAGAAACATTTTTTAAATTAATTTTATTGAAATTTTACCTGATATTACAAAGCACAAAAAAGTAATAGAGTAGTAGATATTGGTTTGAACGACAAGAGCAGCAACCTTGCTTTGACTTATTATCACACACGATGTCAAACTATATTATCATCTAAGTTGCAGATACTTCTTCGTTTAAAATGAAAATCATCTTTGAGATGAAATTCTCAAAAAAAAAAAAATTAGTTTCTATTTCACTCAAACTACTATGAGATTTACTCAAACTAAAAATCACTCAAAATTTGTATAGAGAAGATGTTTTAAGACTTCTTTTGTTTTACACGTGTATTTCACTCAATATTCTACTCAAAACAGTAAAAATTGAGTTGAACGTTTTAGATTATAAAGTTCAAGGATAAACTCGTTCAAGATCACTCATATAGGTACACATATGTAATTTGGTGTCAAACCGGATTTCTTTTAATCATGTTTTGGAGGCAATTTTTTTCTTTTTTTAATTTGTCTAATCAATAATGTCTATGCTTATATTTAATAGTTCAAGGTCCCCTTCTCCTTGCTGAACGCGTTTCTTTAATATTTCTCTAATTAATCTTTAAATAAAAAAAACTCTATAAAATGTTCATAAACAAAGTGAATACAAAACAAGTTCCACTCAACAACACACAACTTTTACTTCTACGAACCAAGGAAAAAAACATTCAATTAGCGGATAATAATCACTAACACAGTTCTTTGCCTTAAAATTTTCACTGTACAAAGAAGAGGGAAAGTTAATTAAATTTGGATATGAGCCGGTAAAAACACAAGTCTCACTCACGTCATTCATATGTGACTGGCCGCTTTCTTTCGTAAATTTTCGGGTTAAAGCAGAAGATATGTTATTATACTTTTCTTTTCCGATGTCTTTAAGGCAAATACTATCGGAAGTCCGTTTGAAAAAGTCTCTGTTACCACACGCGCGAATGGTTTAACGAATACTGAGCGTCTGAGCGGGCTTTACTAACTTGTGATGACTTTGCTACCATTTACCAGGTTGTAACTATACTTGGCTAGTTGCCAAAGCTGACAAGTTTTCGGTTTAACTATAATCGAAGTCATTTTGCTGCAGTCTCAGATATTGGGTCTCTATCTGGAACACAAGATACCTACTTCGTGTTACTTATGACTCCGGAGCGTGGCCGTCGCGTCGGTAGTTTCGATCGTCGTCTTCGGTAGTCATGGTACATTGAGTATAGTTACACTCAACCAAAATGGTTTCAGGTAGTTTAACTGCAATTGTGCGCCCCATTATGGTGCAATGGCACACTTAAGGCTTTTTTGCATTCGAGCTACCATTATTAGATTCCGTGAGGCTCTTTATGATTGGTGAAAATCTAAACAACTCATAGAAAGCTGATGGAATATAATTAGATGGTGGTAGGTTAGCATTTAACGTTAATGGCTGTTAGGGTCTCTTGAGTATTTTGATGGTTTAATTGTGTACATTCTTGTAGAAAGTGTAAATTTGAACCTGAGCTTGTGCGTGCGTCTGCGCCCGCGTCACGTTGTAAGTTTTACAATGGCATCACCTGTTTGTTGTTTTAATTTTCAACGCATTACAATCACAACACCATTAGGGAAGTTCGTTCAACTTGAACTTGGGCAAGTTCGTCAGGTTTATGCGTTTATTATTTTTTTTTTAGTTATTTTGGAAGAAAACTTCGGAAAAATAGTTACTTACCTTGATGCTTCTTATGATTTTATGAATGCAAATGAGTCAAATTTATTCAATTGTGTTGAGAATGATAACTGGGGCAAATATTATAATAATTGAGGAGAAGATGATGAGTTGAGTTTCAATTGCGGTTAATGTGTGGTATAAATAAAGGTACAAAGAGGGTTTAGAATTTCAATTTTATTTATGTTTTGTAATGAATGTTGTTTGAAATGAGTTTAGGTTTCACTTCCCACGCTTATCGTATTTGTCTTCATTTCTGTGTTATTTTGGTTTTAAGTTAGTAACTTGGCAATAAGCTTAATTTGGAACTTATTTTTAAATTTTTTTAACGATTTTTGTCTATTTGATTGGTTTTGTTCTAAGATTTCTATGAACATTTTTTCATCAATTTGGTTATGAGACATGAATCTGATTCTTTCGCAAGAACTTGAAAGCACTCTTTATTTCTTTTTGCCTGGCAAATGGATCCAACACAATTTCATTCTCAGTTTTTGAAATAAAAAGTGGGTTAAAGCTGAGAAATTGGCTTCAGATTTTTTTTCAACTTCTCAGATCTTGGAAATCTAAAAAACTTATTTTGATTTATATTAAAATTCTAATCGTTGCCTTTTTTTCAAAACATCGTTGGTCAAAAACACTTCCGACGACACGAAAAAATTGATTTAAAAATAAATAAAATAAGAATCTTAGAACGTAGGTACATAGAAGTTTTTATCACTTATGGTTGATAGAGAGGCAAAGAGAATCATGATGAAGTGACAATTATAATAATTGAGTTCAGTGATATTTGTTGGTCTGGGTCTTTGCATTTTTCTCATGTCTTCAAATATTCTTGTAGAGAGAAAAGGTTTTTATATTAGAGTGAAAAGCTTTTAGTTTAAAGAGAATTATTTCATTTTGTTTTAAATATCAATTACACTTATCAACTTTTTCTTAAAATTGTGCGAATGTCATTTATTTGTAAAGGGGTTTTTCTTAGACGTGTTGTTTTCAATCTGGCAATAACTTTTTCGGAGTTGGTCTTTTGACAACTGTCACTTGATTTATGCTTAATTTGGTTTGCCATATCATAACAAATAGATTTACTCCTAAACAATGTTTGCAAATCGTGCAAATTTATTACCAAAATTATTGTTCGGTTCGTGCGACGCATCTCGAAACAATCAATTTATTGAAGAAGACTTATGGTGAGCGCATTATCTCGCGTCGTGTTTTTTTTTGTGGGTTTATGTGAAGCTGGCTTGTCCACGCAGATTAGCCTGAGACGATTGACGCTTTGGAAGAGAATATTCGGAAATGTTGTTGTATTCGGAAATATTGTGAAATGGCAACCAAACTAAGCATAAATCAAGTAACAGCTGTCAAAAAGACCAACTCCCAAAAAATTATTGTCAGATTGAAAACCACACTTCTAAAAAAAACACCCTTTAGATAACGATTTGCAGTTGAAAAAATGTATGAAATAAATAAAAACAAATATAATGGCAAATTGAGCTCAATCTTCTTAATAATTTGAAATAATTCCAAATTTTATCTTATTAAAAACTTGTCAGTTTAATTTTAACGCCCTTTAATTTTAACGCCCTCAATTAATTTATTCAAAACAGGAAGTGATGCATTTCCCTTGAGTACATATGTTGCAATACGTTCTTATCAAAAAAACTCAAGATATAAGCTTTTTAGGATAAGCGTATCAGCCTTGTTTTTGGAGATATGAAAAACACAAAAAAAAAATCAACTCAACATAAAGCTGATGGGGATCACTCGAAAAGCTTTTTTATCTTGAGTTCTAATATTAATCTGATAATCAGGATTGAACCTTTTGGACTTATGGAAATGGCAGAGTAGTATTTCCTGTTTATAATGATTAAATTTAAGTGGCTACCTATAACATTATAAATTTAAAAAAAAAAACTATTTTTACAATTTGAAAATTTATGGTTCGGTTCCTTACTTATTTCAGTGAAGATGTAAGGGAAATAGCTTCTTTATACCCAAATCAGAGATTGTCCCTCCAAAAAACATAGTGGCAGACGCAAACCTTGTATTCCCTGATGGAAACAATTAGACAGCCAGGGGCAGTGTCAGGTGACGGGTGATTTATATAATTTAGAAAAAAACTTCATTGTGAAGTTAGCAGATCAGTTTCAATTTTCTTCAAACTAAGAAGTTCAAAGTGTGGACCTAAGGCGTTGATCCAGGATTTTGTTCGGAAGGGGGAGGCAATCTTGATGAGGTACAGTATTGGAGTACACTTTATATCGCTCTACACTCCTGGGCAGTGGTCGTACAAGGCAATGTGAATGGATTAGTTTGAAATTTGAAGGAAACAATTATCTCTTTCATAACTGCCTCAGTGTCTCGAAAAGCGGGTACTTTGGAACTTTGTGAAAAGGAGTTACGCATCAGTTTGTGTGACATGGTGTCTTGCAGCGTTTTTGAATTCCCTCTGGATCTTCATAAGACCACCTCGAATTTCGGAAAGCTTAATTGCCATTCGATATGTTGTTATTCCCACACATGACGTTCGAGTTCGAGTGAAAGTTTCAGCCTCTTCTTTAGCTGATCAAAGATAATTTCGCCAAAGAGCATTTTCGAAAACGTCATTTAATCTTATTAATGGAATATTAGCAAATTTGAACATTTGATTTTGAGCACCGTATGAGCATATCTGATTCCGATCTCGACCAATCACATAACAACTAGATAGAATAAATAAGGAACTTTTCTGTTGAACACGCAAGCTAAAATGAACAAAGTATAATGAAATGGGCCATTTTATTTATGAAACATGACTGCTCTCTCAAATTTTGATATTTTCTTCTTGACTAAACTCTCCCTTTTTACCTTACCGACTTCATCTACGAACTAACTTCATGCCGTAGTGAAACCACGCGATCTTAACAGGGTCTAAGGTCTAAGCATTGAGTTCGATAATGGAGTTTACTAAAGTCACAAGTTCAAAAACATCATCTGCGATACTGAGAAGCCAGAGAACGTGTTCTTTTACGTCAAATGCATTTGCAAGAAAATTGAATGACGTTAATGAAAAAGATTTTGTGCAAACAAAACCATTGCATATATTTAACAATAACAATATTCGCATCTTAAAAATGACTATCATTTGAAAATCGCATTGACGTTGACTTGACGTTTTTAAAACTAACAAAAATATCAATCCTTATAGGTGTAGACGTTCAATATTAAGACATCGCGCAGCTCTGGTCTGCATGCAGCTCTTGAGTTTGTCTGTTTTATTCATCATACTTTCATCGCATGAAAAAAGCTGCATGTGTGTTTTAGCCATTAAAGGTAAGGCTCAGCTGGGAGAGATGAAATACATTGGTTGTCGAAAGTCTGGAAAATGAAAAGGTGATGTCCTCGTTTGGCTGCCAAGAATACATTTTATTAACGTGGGTAAAAAATGAAACATTGTTTGATTAGATTTTATTCTTCATTCGTTCTTTCCAGAGGGGGGCAACTGCACCCATTGCTCCCCTCCCCCTGTATCCGCGTCTAGTGAAACTAGTCTATTCTTGAAATGAAGAGCCCCACTTATCAGTCAGCTCTTAGTCCTCAGAGTAATACACATAATTGACTGGAACACTACACAAAAGTATTCATTTAACGGTATGAGAAGAAATCTTTGTTAAACCTAGAAATCTAACAGGCAAATTAAAGCTAATTCTTGTATTTCAGCTTTTTTTGTGAATCTAAAAAGTTGACTTATGCATTTGTTTGCTGCCGAGCTAATAATAGAGGATTTTTGAACACAAATTTCTTTCTCATAATAACTGCCGTCATATACTGCCGTCCTGAAATAAAATTGAAAAATTGAGTTGGTAAATTGATTGAAACCGTTAAATAGTTTCTTGTTTTTGTGTTAAGCTTACAAATCATATTTCCAATTGCAAATCGCTTGTTATCGCAAACGCAAATTTCGTTGCAAGTTTCAAGAAGCCTATACTCACCTCAAAAGTTGCAAATAAATTTTTCTAAGTAATCACCAAAATAACAATAGCATATGCGCATAGTAAAATAAGATCTTTTTTTACTAAATTTGCGAAGGCGAGAGAAAAAGAATCATAAAAATGCATTTATCTCAAAACTACAAAAATTGAGAAACGCGTTATACTTATGACGACAGTAGAGGCGTTATGACAACAAAACATCGTATAAATTATGACTAAAAAAGTTGCTGGTAAATTGCTTAAAACGCTAAGTAGAAATAAAACGATAAGCTACTAGTTTTATGTGTACAAAAATTATTTTTGCTAACGGTTTATTTTTATAACTCAAAACAACGTGTACTAAATAAACATAATAAATAAAACTATAAAGCTTTGATTGTTAAAACCAAAATATCAAACTGATAACGTTTTTTTGTTATTCTCTCCTAATAAGATCGACATTCTGAAAAAAAAAAACAATTACTAGAATTTCGTACATTCTCCTTTTTCTCAAACCTACTGTCAGATTTACTCCAACCAATATGGACTTTATTCTTTTTATTCTCTGCTTCCAACCAAATTCTAAGTGGTTCAAAATATTCGGCTATAGCTTTTCCGCTCATTTTTCGTTCTCCATTAAATGCTTCCATTGCATCTGGCCATGGCTTAGAAGCACCCATAGACAACATAGCTCTTAAAAGAACAAATTAAATTCACAATTTCAAAGGTTTATCAAAACTTACTGGAAAGCCTTGCCAGCTTCTGCACTTCCATAGAAATCACAATTATCCAAAGTCAATTCAGGATTCTTTGGGTCATACTGCCCAGCTTTTATACAAGCAGATTTGTAGAATTGGAACTGAACAATGAAGGAAACAAGATACCTGTTGGTTGAAATAAAAATAAACAAATTATGCTGAAACAACTTCAACAACTCTTCAACCACACCTCAGATACTCAACATCGGCAGATACATGATACTTAGCAGGAGCATCAAAGTCCTTTTCAGTTCTAACAATTGGTGGCTCAATACCGGAATACTCTTCCCTCAGCTTCCAAAAAGCACAATTCCAGTTCTTACTTGGGACCTGTCCACGGAACAGAGCCCAACGATATTTGTCCATTGTAAAAGCAAATGGCAAAAAAACAATTTTGTCCAAAGCCGTCACGAAGAGCTTATTCAAACGAGCTTCTTCATCCATTTTGTAATCTTTGAGCAGACCAATTTTCTCCAAATGTTTTGGCGTCGAAAAAGATAGAGCAAGGACATCACCAACAGCTTCATGGAAGCCAGGATTTGCACCAGTACGGTAGACATTAGGAAGGTGTTGATATTGCATATAATATTGAATATGTCCTTGCTCATGATGAACAGTTTCCAGCTGATCTTGAGTAACTCGAGTGCACTGCTTGATCCGAACATCGTCGATAAGGAAAAAGTCCCAAGCACTAGCATGACAGATAAGATCTCGGCCATCAGTTGGCTTCTCAATGATACTTTTCTCCCAAAATGTCCTGAAAATGAGTGAATGAAGAATTTCATAGAAAATAACTACAAAATTACTTACTTTGGGAGCTTCTTCAAATTTAGAGACTGGAAAAATTCATCAGCTAACTCAAACATTTTCTTAGAATCATAGCCTTGACGAACCATTTCATCGGTGACATCGATCAAAGGCTTATCGGGAAATGGTGAAATAATTGAGCCAATTTCACCCCAGCTTTGTCCCCACATGTTTCCCAATAAATGCATAGGAATAGGTCCCTTCTCTGAAACTATTTTATCTCCATAGAATTGCCGTAAACGCCAACGAACATACCCATGGATTTGCTCATAAAGTGGACGAATCTCGGAGTAGATATCTTCCAACTGTTGCTCCATAGTTTCATCTTCGTACTCATCTAACCACAGCTCAGCACCAGATGTAAAATCTTTTGAAAAGGTCAGTTGAAATGTTGCTATTTTCCCAGAAATATTTCTAGGTACTTACTGTTCAACTTAGCAGCTTTCGTGTTTAACTCTACATATTTATCGAAGCTTTTCCTTGTTGGTGTGCCTGCCTTGTCATACCACATCTTCCAATAATATGCCAATTCTTGAGGATTTCGACTCGTTGTTAAAATTTCAGTCAGCTCTGGTTCCAGCTGCATTTCACAGTTCATTCTATCTTTGAAGCTGCAGACTCTTACCTTGGCGTAATTTGAATCCATCATGGACAATGTAGATAAAAGTTCATCGTAGTCCTTCTCAGGCAGAGCGGCATAACCTAGTTTTCCTAACTTCTTAAATTGCCTCTTCAAATCAGGATCACGGAAGTTTTGCCAGTCATACTCTTTCAAGTCTTCAGCAATTTGTTTCATAAACTTGGCTGTTTGAGCGGAGACTTCATTTTTTACTCGTTCATTTGCATCGGTAATGTTTGAAGTGTAGGCCCAATTAGCTTCAGTATCCAGATTAGTCTGCTTATTCAATTCGGCATTTAGATTTTGAAGGTATTTAGCTGCTTCTTCTTCCGAATGGGTTGAAAAAACATTTCTTCCATGGCAGAGCTGAATTCAAAATTTAAACAAAAATTTAAAAAAGTGTTCAAAATTACAAATAGCTTTGAATTCTACCCCGAAAGCTCCTACGAGTAACAGAAATAACTTCATTATTGTATGAAGTTAAGCACACGAATGAAATCAAAGACTGAATTAGATTAATAGCAGAGCTAGTTTATTTAAAGTACTTTAAACTTTTAAGGTGAATACTGCTGGCTAAAGTACTATAGGAAATGCATACTCAAGGGCCTTATCATTTAAGACCGATATCATTAAGTTATCAGCTTCTGTAAACTTTTGTTTTCTAGTTTTTAAATTATTTAAAAATCAGTCGATGGATTATAAAAAAAAACTCTCAAAGATTTTGTATATCTTATCGATTTAGCACTCATAAATCGTTTTCACTTAAGTGTTATATCATAAATGTTTTTTTAATTAATGATGTTTGGGTATTTTTTTATATACCTATGTAGGTTTGTACATAACTGGTTTATTTAATTGTGAGTTATTGGGTTGTTATTTATAGAATAGGATTTAAAGATCATAACTAACAACTAACTTACTTATTTTAGTAAACATTAATTTATGATTTAAAGGTGATTATGATTTATAGGCAGATCATGTGCTCCACCGATCTTATCTTATAATGGTTTCCAGGCCATTCTCAGAAAATGTTGCTAAAGATAACTGATTGTTTTCAAAAAATAGGTGATGAAAGTGAAATTTCCTTGCTGCGGAAAAATGAAAGTTCATATAAAAAAAACAATAACAAAAAACTCTTAGAGGGCTTTATTTAATTGTTTCCTATGATCTAATTTTCAAATAAAATACGGGACAGATGAAATAAAACACCCCAATATCATTTTTGAGGCTTTTTCAATTTTATTTAGTAAAAATTTGGGGTCTTTTTTAGTTAACATAAATCAATTTACAAAACTAAAACAAAAGCTGTCTATTTATAAGAAAATCTAATTCGAGATTTTAATAAAACTTTTAACTACATATGTACACTCCAAGTCAAAAGGTTTTTTCTGGTCATAAAATTAGAAGCACAAACAAAAAATAAGAAAAAAGATTTTGTTTGTTTTTAAAATTTTATTGGAATTATATAGTGTTGCCAAGTAGTTTAGTGAAATTTCACTCCAGGCCAACTTAATGGCGTTAATCAGCTCTTCCTTGTCATTGTATTACTTCCATCCTTCGTAACACGGAAAGTGTGACCCATCCATACATTTTGTATTATGTTAAGGTCAAGTGAATATGGTTCCCAAGGCACCAAGTAACAAAGGTATCGTTTTGAATTTCAATCAAAAATTTACGACTCGAGCTGTATGGATTGGGGCATTGTCTTGCTGAAAAATCCCTGAGGTTGTTCCAAAAAGTTTGTTGATTTTCAGAAGAACTCAATTTAGCAATGATTTCTACCTATTGTACTTTGAACTGCCAATTTTATCGTGTCATAATAAGATATCTGCTGTGATGACGGTTCAGAAATTGCTCCTCTTTCCTCAGATCATGAAAGTAATAATTATAGCCATTTGGTCCATCCAAGTTAAATATTTTTTCGTCGGAAATTACTTTTCGCCAATCTACTGCGGTAACTCCATGCTGTACATTCCAGGTCATGTAATCTATCGCAAAATACAAGCGTTGTTTCTTCCCGGCATAATTTAGTGGAGTTTAAACTTTAATCGTTTTAGGTGTTAAGCATTTCGAATTGCTCCAATAACAGTGTATACTTATAACTTGGTAACATTCAACCTCATGCCTGATTTTAGCCGCTGAGAAAGCTCAGTGACATGTACAGGTTTTTGGATTTATTGCGTATATTATAGAGTTTCCCGTAAGAGATTTGGTTCTTTAAATTATGGCAGACAGCATGATCACTGCGGTTGATTTATTGAGCTATAGCGTGGTTTTAAAATCCTTAAGAGTGGTAAGCATCTATTATTGTCCTTTCCTCCAAATTCAAACAATTTTACCTTTTATATAGAAAAAAGACTTACCACTTCACAAAAACTGTTGATACTTTGACTGCTTCTTATCTTATGACTCCATTTAATAGCATATATTTTTAATATAATTTTCAATAAGTATTAAAAGTCATGATCAACTTGCACTTTTAAAATTTTAAAATTTTGAATCATGTTGTAAATAAACAAGTTTTTCTTCCAACAAGTTTCTTTTTGGTCGATCAACCATGGTAACGGTAGTAATATCAATTTAACAAAAACGTCTGCTTCTATCCTTATGATTTCGAGTGTACAATAAAAGGGAAGACGAAAAAAAGTGAGTCTCACAATAATCTCTTTCAGCATTTTGTAATAATTCTTCCAACACATTATAACGGGTGATTTTTTAAGAGGTTTAGAACTTTAAAAAAAAAAAAACACAAAAAATTCGAAAAAATTAATGAAATATTTATTTGAATCGATAGTTTGAACCTTGCAATTTAATGTTTAAAGATAATTTCATGCAAATGTTGACCGCGGCTGCGTCTCAGGTAGTCCATCCGCTGAATCCAATTTTGGCATACTCTTTCACACATATCGGCCGGTATCTCACGAATGAATGCATGGATGTTGGCTTCCAGTGCGTCAATCGAAGCGGGCTTGTCCCTATAGACATTAGCCTTGACATACCCCCACAAAAAATAATCTAATGGTGTCAAATCGCACGATCTAGGCGGCCAATTGACCGGCCCGAAACGTGAAATTAACTGTTCACCAAACTCGCCTCGCAATTGCGCCATTGTTTCGCGTGCTGTGTGGCATGTGGCACCGTCTTGTTGAAACCACATATCATGCAAGTCAAGAACTTCCATTTCGGGTAAAAAAAAGTTTGTTATCATCGCTCGGTAGCGTTCACCATTGACAGTAACGCTGCGATTCGCATCATCTTTGAAGAAATATGGCCCAATAATGCCGCCGGCCCATAAACCGCACCAAACAGTGGCTTTTTCGGGATGCATTAGTAGCTGTTGCAATGCTTCTGGCTGATCTTCACTCCAAATGCGGCAATTATGCTTATTCACGTACCCATTCAACCAAAAATGAGCCTCATCGCTGAACACAATTTTTCGATAAAAAAGCGGATCCTCGGCCAGCTTTCCAAGAGCCCATTCACCAAAAATTCGGCGTTGTGGTAGGTCGGCTGGCTTTAGTTCTTGCACCAGCTGTATCTTAAAAGGCTTTACGCCCAAATCCTTCCGCAAAATTTTCCACGTAGTGCTGTAACAAAGGCCTAACTGCTGGGAACGGCGCCGAATCGACATTTCGCGGTCTTCTGTCACACTAGCTGATACGGCCGCAATATTTTCTTCACTACGCACAGTACGTAAACGTGTTGGTGGTTTAATGTCCAACAAAGTAAATTTGGTGCGAAATTTGGTCACAATCTTCCGAATAGACTGCTCAGAAGGTCGAGAATGCCGACCATAAAATGGAAGCAGCGCGCGATGAACATTTCGAACCGAGCACGAATTTTGATAGTAAAATTCAATAATTTGCAAGCGTTGTTCATTTGTAAGACGATCCATGGTTAAATTGCAAACCAAACTGAAGCTGTTTGACAGTGACACAAGGTACTAAACACACGTCAGCTGTCAAAACCAGTGTTGCCAAAACCAAACCAGCTAAAAAATCACCCGTTATATATTTATTTTGCACCAAAACTAACGGTACCTACCTGCCATACAGTTTTGTTTTTTTTTCAGCTATATATGTATTTTACATAATCTTGTTTCTCTCAATAACTTAAAAAAAATCAATCAGTTACTTTAAGTAAAGACAACCTTTTAGTAGAAAACCAAAAATTTTTAATTAATAATTGTTTCCAAGGATGTCGTTTTTGAAATATTACATAGGTTTTCAAACGAATTTTTGAAGACTTTTTAATTGTACACTTTTATTAATTGGTATGAAGCTTCAGAATATTTTTTTAGAAAATCTTTTACTTTTTAACGATAGCCTTTAGTAAAAATGTTTAAAAAAATCTTTAAGAAAAATCTCATTTTTCTCAAAACCGCTCCTATGATTGTGATAATTTTTTTTCAATTTGTGGGATCCAAATAAAAAAACTACACAAAACAACTGTCAATAGAGATTTCCATGAAACTTTTTTTTTTGATTTTGAATTTTCTAATTCTTAAATTATTTAAAATTTGTATTTATATCAAATTTTTTTTTTTGAAAATCGATTTCTCAAAAACTCATACAGGGTGGCGCACGAATCGTGCTACAAAAATAAAACGTAATAACTTTTTTTCTGTGTGAGTAATCGGCTTATTTCTTTATTATTTTGTAGGTTACTATTTAGATTTATAAAAATGGATGCTTGGGATACGGAGAAAAGAATTTGGATAGTGCAACGGTACCATGCTTTGCAGTCCGTCATTTCCGTCCAAAGGGAATTTAGGCGGGAGTTTGGCGGTAATCCCCCAAGTAGATGGACCACTATGAGGTTTGTAAACATGTTTGTCGAATCTGGAAGCATCGCACGAAGGCCGTACCATCGAGATGCCAATGTTTGGGTTCAGGATACAATCGCAGCTGTAGCATCTGCAATACAGGCCAATCCGAGCGTTTCGACCCGAAACTTATCGGGGCAAATTGGAGTTAGTAGACGGTCATTACAACGGATACTTCATGACGATTTAAACTTGTTTCCGTACAAAGTCCAAATTACTAGCAAGTTAAACCCTCAGGATTTGCCTGTTCGCCTGGAATTTTGCCAAAAAATGATATCAATGGCCGAAGAAGACAACACATTGATCAATTGTTTGTTCATGTCTGATGAGGCCCATTTTGATCTTAACGGCAATGTAAACAAGCAAAATTGCCGTATATGGAATGAGTCTAATCCAGAAATGCTCCATGAGACGGAACTGCACCCAGAACGAGTCAATGTGTGGTGCGCAGTTTCAACAAGGTGTATTGTCGGGCCGTACTTCTTTGAAGAAAACGGTGTAACCGTTACTGTCAATGGGGACCGTTATTTAAAGATGTTGAAGGAGTTTTTTTACCCAGAACTGCGCCGAAGACGTATACCATTCAACAGCGTTTGGTTTCAGCAAGATGGAGCAACTGCACATATAGCCAGACCAGTTATGGCGGAGCTAATCAAAAAATTCGCAAACAAATTAATTTCTAGGAACTCCACTCTTTGCTGGCCCCCAAGGTCACCTGACCTGACTGCACCAGACTTCTTTTTATGGGGTTATGTCAAGCAAGAGGTATATAAAACGAAGCCCAGGAATTTAACTGAATCAAAGCAGTCCATAACGACAATAATTGAGGCGATCCCAACTTCAACTCTTCAGGCCGCAATGAATAATTTTTTGATCACTAACTATTTAAAATAAAATTTAATTTTTTAACCAATAAAAAAAAAATAAATGAAATACATCGATTAAAAAAAAAGTTATTTGAATTTCTTATTGTAGCACAATTGGTGCGCCACCCTGTATTTGCTTAAGCATTCAGATGGAATTCTTTTTTCACCTCAAACAATTACAGTAGTATTGACATTTTTCTCTCATAATTTCCACGTCCTTACCTACAATTTAGTAACTATAAGCCTTTTGAACACAAGAACATATTTGAACAAGTTATGCATTTTACTACTGATGCTTTTCAATATTATGTAAGAATCGTGTTGAAAAACAAACGCTTTCAATAATACTTATGCTGAAATCCATACACATTCAAAAGCGTACATTTAGTTCTTTTGATAGGATCTTTAAAATCAAAGTCTTTAGACTTAGGAATAATAACAGAGAACCATTTCCTGTTTTTAATAAATGAATTGAAGTGGTTGGTTGAAACAAAAAATGAAATATCGCTATCTAGCCTGCTAGACTTTTGTATTTGATATCAAACAGCATGTATGTACCTATATCCGGCCCCTATAATAATATTTGGTCTGTATTTATTTCATCGCATAAGCGTTGCTTTGTTCTTTTCTTTAGTTTAGCTTTTTTTTCAATTAATAAATCTTTGTTTTAGGGGCAAGTTATCAGGAAAAATTTAAGTTTTAATTTTAAGTTTATTAAAATTCATGTATGCCTACACATTAAGATTATTTTTAATGTTTTCAATCGACTTGAATCAAGAATGCTTAACTAATCAATGCAAATAACTCAAAGAATTTTTTTTGAGCAATTATTTTTTGTTAAAAATGCATTAAATTATTTTCCTGATATGAAAAACTGACTAAAACTGTATCAGGAAAATAGTTTAAATACGTTCTTGAGAAAAAATAATTATTCAATTGAAAATTTTATTTACACCCAAAATTCTTCGAGTGTTTTGTCATTGATTCATGTAGCATTTGTGTTTTAGATCCGTTAAAAATATAGTAAATAATCCTTTTGAAAATTTGTTCTTGATTCTTTTTCCTGATCCCTATAACTGGCCTCATACATCGGTGCACTGTGTCGTATGCGTACATTTTTTGTATCAACTTTCCATATGGATCCATCAGTTTTAGGGTGACGTCTATGTTTAAATAAACAAAAAGATTAAGTTCAAGCTTGGATTTTTCAGTTCAAACTTTGTTTTGTATGATTAAAAACAAGCTTAAGCTAACAACTAAAAGATGCCTTCTAGCAGTTGCTATTTTAAAATAGCCAAAGCTAAATTCATGTTGCTCTGTAGCTTGTTTTTTCAGCCTCAGCTTCAATTTGGGTGATCAAAAATTGCTTAATCAAAAATGTTATAGTAAAAGTTACAAAATTATCAAAATTCCTGGACCCCTGTCTAGACAGTTTTTTTTAGTTCTTTTTACATGAACTCAATATACTTGCCATATAGAGCAGAAACCAGTTTTGGTAAATCAACATCCAAAATTTTTGTGCGTTACTTTTCGGTCCCAAAAATTACAGTTTTATCTTAAGCTTCTAAGCGGAAACATGTGAATAAACAAACAAAAGATAAAAATATTAAGCTTAAGCTAGAATTTTCCTAGCTAAAACTGTATAGCGTAACCTCTTTTCATTCAAATATAACAAAGCTTTATTTAGCTTCAGCCTCTAGTAATAACTATGACTAGCTAGCTTTGGGTTTTTCCAAAAGTTGCTTTAATTTTTTTTATTAACAAGGCCCTTTACTTCGGATATTTTTTTTTTTTTTAAGTTTACACTTTCAACAATAATTGGCCTGAAGATAGGTAAGGAAGTCCTTTTTCTGTGGTATCCAAGAACTCACCCGCGTCTACGAGCTGATAGTGCGAAAATCAACCGGCCTAAAGATATAAGGAAACCGGACACCCTTTTTGTCTTCTGTTTGGAGGAAAAAAGTGTTGCGCTGCCATATTTATTTATTTTTTTGGTACATATTTTTGCTGTATCCGCAAAACAGCCGTTAGGTATTTTAAGGCTAAGGTCAATAGGTAAATAATGATTTCTTGATGAGGAATAGCTATTTGGAAGATTGTTTAAACTTTTGACTTATGATCAAAACCCTAAATTTTTCTAGAAAATTTAGATTCGACTATCTCAAAAGCTTAAAGACCTAGAGCAATTAATATAGGCCAAATTCGAATTCAGCACTTCAAAGGCCATCAGAAAAATTTAATCTGGCCCATGTTAGGACAAAAATTCAAATGTTGTCACACAGTGTAATTAATTAGTGTTTACGAATTTATCTTCGGAAACGATAAAAAAACAAAAATTTTCTACAAATAAAGAGTTTTCGAGCGACAAGTAAAAACTCCCAAAAACGCATTTGTAGATTTTTTCCTTGTTGATTTACGAAATTTTAGTCGCAAACTTCACATTCGGATTCAGCACCCCAAAAACAAAATGTAGGGAAAAATTGAAAAGTACCCAACAGAAAAAAATTGTTTGCCCCCCAGACCAAAATCCTAGCTACGCCACTGGTTCTTCTTCATCTCAAGTATTTCATTGATGTGAATCAAATATGCGAGTATCAAACAAACTATTATTGACTATGTTGTTCGATCGAAATCTTAAGTACCTTTGCAGACAATTTGCAAACAAAGTGATGTCGTTTTGTCGTTTTTACTAAACGGGTTAGTGATGTCCAATACAAGGTATCACAAAATACACATCGCATTCTTGGTTTTAAATGGTACCAGTACTCTTAGCGTAATCGTAACCAATCATACACGACTACATTTTATTAATATCAGATCGATAAGATTTGATTTAAAAAAAAACACTCTTAGAAAAATTAATTCAGCTTATCCATCGGCTGATATGAGAATAATCTTTAAAACTAAAACAATCTATATAAACCAGTTGATAAGTTGATTATCTACATTTTGATAAGAAACTGTGCCAAAAGTAGAATAAATCTTTATAAATAAAATCTGCTTGTTCGACTTTACCAGTGGAATATTTAAATTTCAACTAGCCGGTACCTATTGGAATAGGTTAAGCTGGTTTGTTAGGGTTTTCGTTTCTGTTTTAATCACTTACTAAGCAAAATGAAGTTGCTTCTGTTGCTCCTAGGAACTATTGGGGTAAGGAAAGTCTTCAAAACTAATTGGATAAATTTTTGAAATTTTTATTTCATTTAAGCTCTGCAATGGAAGAAAACTTTTTCCATCCCATTCTGAAGAAGCAGCAGCTAAATACCTTCAAAATCTAAATGCTGAATTGAATAAGCAGACTAATCTTGAAAGTGAAGCTAATTGGGCTTACACTTCCAACATAACCGATGCAAATGAGCGGGTAAAAAATGAAGTCTCCGCTGTAACTGCCAAGTTTAAGAAACAAATTGCTGAAGATTTGAAGGAGTATGATTGGCAAAACTTCCGTGATCCTGATTTAAAGAGACAATTTAAAAAATTAGGAAAGTTGGGATATGCAGCGCTATCCGAGAAAGACTACGATGAACTTTTATCTACATTGTCGATGATGGATTCAAATTACGCTAAGGTAAGAGTTTGCAGCTTCACCGATAGAATGAACTGTGAAATGCAATTGGAACCAGAGCTGACAGAGATTTTTAGCACAAGTCGCAATCCAGAAGAGTTAGAGTACTATTGGAAGGTATGGTATGACAAAGCTGGCACACCAACTCGAGATAGTTTCAACAAATATGTTGAGCTTAACACGAAAGCTGCCAAATTGAATAGTATGTTATTTCCTCCTTGAAAGTAAAAAGTTATCTCATTCAGTTGAAAAATTTCTTCAAAAGATTTCACATCTGGAGCTGAACTTTGGTTGGATGAATACGAAGACGACACAATGGAGCAGCAACTCGAAGATATCTATGGAGAAATTCGTCCTCTTTATGAACAAATCCATGGGTATGTTCGTTGGCGTTTGAGACAAGTTTATGGGGATAAAGTTGTATCAGAAAAAGGACCGATTCCAATGCATTTGTTGGGGAATATGTGGGCTCAAAAGTGGGGTAACATTGCTAACATTGTCTCACCATTCCCTGAAAAGCCTTCGGTGGATGTTTCTGATGAAATGGTTCGACAAGGCTACAATCCTAAGAAAATGTTCCAAATGGCTGATGAATTCTTTCAATCTTTGAATTTGAAGAAGTTACCAAAGTATATTACAGCTGTGATATAGTCCTGTTTTTCTGAGTGTTTTATATATTTCTTTTTTAAAGGGCATTCTGGGAAAAAAGTATCATTGAGAAGCCAACTGATGGCCGTGATCTGATTTGTCATGCTAGTGCTTGGGATTTTTTCCTTACTGACGATGTTCGAATCAAGCAGTGCACTCGAGTTACCCAAGATCAGCTGGCAACCGTTCACCATGAGCAAGGACATATTCAATATTATATGCAATATCAACACCTTCCTAATGTCTACCGTACTGGTGCAAATCCTGGCTTCCATGAAGCTGTTGGTGATGTCCTTGCTCTATCCTTTTCGACACCAAAACATTTGGAGAAAATTGGTCTCCTCAAAGATTACAAAATGGATGAAGAAGCTCGTTTGAATAAGCTTTTCCTAACAGCTTTGGACAAAATTGTATTTTTGCCATTTGCTTTTACAATGGACAAATATCGTTGGGCTCTGTTCCGTGGACAGGTCCCAAGTAAGAACTGGAATTGTGCTTTTTGGAAGCTGAGGGAAGAGTATTCCGGTATTGAGCCACCAATTGTTAGAACTGAAAAGGACTTTGATGCTCCTGCTAAGTATCATGTATCTGCCGATGTTGAGTATCTGAGGTGTGGTTGAAGAGTTGTTGAAGTTATTTCAGCATAATTTGTTTATTTCTATTTCAACCAACAGATATCTTGTTTCCTTCATTGTTCAATTCCAATTCTACAAATCTGCTTGTATCAAAGCTGGACAATATGACCCAAAGAATCCTGAATTGACTTTGGATAATTGTGATTTCTATGGAAGTGCAGAAGCTGGCAAGGCTTTCCAGTAAGTTTTGATTAACCTTTAAAGTTATGAATTTAATTTGTTCTTTTAAGAGCTATGTTGTCTATGGGTGCTTCTAAGCCATGGCCAGATGCAATGGAAGCATTTAGTGGAGAGAGAAAAATGAGCGGAAAAGCTATAGCCGAATATTTTGAACCACTTAGAGTTTGGTTGGAAGCAGAGAATAAAAAGAATAAAGTTCCTATTGGATGGACTAAATCAGACAGTAAGTCTAAAATATGTCAAAAAAGTTCATCCATATTTATGTAATTTCATTTATTTTAGAATGCCAAATTTGATGTTGAGACCTTTTACATTACTTCAAGAAGAATATTTTATTATCAATGCTTTAGGTGCATGTAATTTTTCTGTTAAACCATTAAAGCAACCTGAAGATCATCGATTTATCAGCTTTACAATTTCTTCATCTATAGAGCCACTCAATAATTACATATTAATTCATTTTAAAAATAAACAAAACTGATTTCTTAAATATAATTATTTGTCTTTTTATTGTTGAAATGGTATCTTTTTGTTTGTCACATATATAAATGATGAATTCCTTAATCTTGGTTATTATCTTATGCTTTACTTACATTCTGAAAGAAAGAAAAAAACAGACAATATCAAGTGTGAATAAGAAACCGATTACAATAGTTGTGCTTGGTATCTTGAAATTTCTTGAAAAATTTCCACAATTACATAAAGCTGTTAAAACCCATCAGAAACAGTTTTGGTAAACTTGGTAAAAATTTTAAGTTTTCCAAACAGGTAGATTATAGGTTCTATATAAGGTCTGTTCCTTTGCCTCACAAAAATGCCAATTTGACCCAGTTTAATTTTCTTTTATCAGTTTTTACAGAACTGAGCAGTTTTTGGAAGTAACCGAACAGAGGTTTTTTTTGTAACTTACTGTTAGATTTTGTCCATCCTATGAATACATTATTCTTAATATTTTCAGCTTCTAGCCAAATTCTCAAAGGTTCAAAATACTCTGCTATGGCTTTACCACTCATTTTACGTTCTCCATTGAATGCTTCCATTGCATCAGGCCATGGCTTTGAAGCCCCCATTGAAAGCATTGCTCTGCAAAACAAAATTATTGTTTATCTTTCGTCTCAAACCTTTGAACAATTATTTCTTAACTTACTCAAAAGCCTTGCCAGCTTCTGCACTTCCATAGAAATCACAATTATCCAGTGGAAGCTCTGGATTCTTTGGGTCATATTGTCCGGCTTTAATACAAGCTGATTTGTAGAATTGGAATTGAATGATGAAAGAGACGAGGTACCTTTAAATGCGAAATTTTTTTGAAATTTAATTTAATTTGAGCTAGAAAACTTTAGTCTCACCTTAAATATTCCACATCAGCAGACACATGATACTTGGCAGGTGGATCGAAGTCCTTTTCACTTCTAACAACTGGTGGTTCAATACCTGAGTACTCCTCTCTCAATTTCCAGAAGGCACAGTTCATATTCTCAGGCTTAATTTCTCCACGGAATAACGACCAACGGTATTTGTCCATTGTAAACGCAAATGGCAAAAATACAATTTTTTCCAAAGCTGTCAGGAACAACTTATTGATTCTGGCCTCTTCGTCCATTTTATAGTCCTTCAGTAGACCAATTTTTTGCAAATGCCTTGGTGTTGAAACCGAAAGAGACAAGACATCACCAACAGCTTCATGGAATCCCGGATTGGCTCCATTACGATAGACATGAGGAAGATGTTGATATTGCAAGAAGTACTGAATATGACCTTGTTCGTGATGAACTGTAAATAACTGTTCCTGAGTAACTCGGGTGCATTGCTTAATTCGAACATCATCCTTGATATAGAAATCCCAAGCACTGGCGTGGCAGATCAAATCACGGCCATCAGTTGGTTTTTCAATTATGCTCTTCTCCCAGAATGATCTGAAAACAAAGAATTTGACTTGAAAAATGGACATAATATGCATGGTGGTGTCGAACGTGAAGAACATAGACACAGCAACGCAACCCTATGTATACAAAATTTCCTCTAAATAGTTCGGTATTTAAAACTTTCAGAAATTTTGTGTGGCTTACAGCCGATTTTTTCACAGATTCCTAAAGTTTGTACTTCTACAAAAAGTACTCAAATCTCTATGTCGGATTTCTTTATATGAAGAAATGAGAAATACCAATTTGGGTTCTAACTCCAGGACCAGTAACGGTACCAACGTTGGGTCTCTTTGAAAAAATTGGCCGCTAGATATGTACTTTGAAAGAATGATATTTTCATGGAATTTTAAGCAACGCTAAAATATTAACATTTTTGAGCTGTGTCGGTTTTCTTCCAGACTGATGGTATGTACAAAAAAAGAAGAAGTTGCTTACTGCGGTAATTTCTTTAAGTTCAAAGATTGGAAGAATTCATCACCCATCTCGAACATTTTCTTCGCGGTATATCCCTGACGAACCATTTCATCGGTCACATCGATCAAAGGCTTTTCGGGGAATGGAGTCAAAATGCTAGCAATTTCACCCCAAGTTTGACCCCACATGTTACCCAACAAATGCATTGGAATTGGTCCCTTTTCTGAGACGACTTTATCGCCATAGACCTTCCTCAAACGCCATCGAACATATCCATGGATTTGTTCATACAGAGGACGAATTTCAGCGTAGATAGCTTCGAGCTGTTGCTCGATAGTTTCGTCTTCATATTCAGCTAACCAAGCCTCAGCACCAGATGTGTAATCTACAATTAAGAATAAACAAATCTGAAAATTTTTGTTTAAAAAAAGTCAATAATAAACTCACTGTTCAACTTAGCCGCTTGTAAATTCAGCTCTAGATACCTCATATAACTATCTCTTACTGCAGTTCCAGCCTTATCATACCACATTTTCCAGTAATACTTCAGCTCCTCTGGATCACGGCTTTTGGGCAATAAATCCTCAATTTCAGGTTCCAATTGCATATTGCAATCGTTCTTATTTTTATAATTACAAATTCTAATTTTTGCATAGTTCGACTCCATTTTAGACAAAACTAACAAAAGTTCATCGTAGTCTTTTTCAGGTAGTGCTGCATATCCAAGTTTAGTTAACATTTTCAGCTGTCGTTTTAAATCATCATCTTCGAATCGTTGCCATTCGAACTTTTTGCAATCGGCAGCGATTCTTTTCATGAATTTTGCCCTCTCAGCTGAGGCCTTATTGCGATTTTTCTCATTGGCATCGGTGATATTCGAATCAAAAGCCCACGAAGCTTCGGTTTCGATATTAACTATATGATTGATTTCATTGTTGATATTTTTAAGATAAGTAGATGCATCAAGTTCTGCACGTGTGTGCTCAGCATTTGAGGCTTGAAGTAGCTGTATTTAATCAAAATTAAGAATTTCTAAGAGAGTTCGTATAAGATGTGTGTAGAAAAAACTTACCACCAATGCTCCTATGAGAAGCTCGAATATATTCATATCGTCTTAGGTAGGAACCAAATTAATCTGGAAAACCCAAAAAAATAATATCAATATTTTATTTTCCTAAATTTCTCAAAGTAAAAATATGCCATCTGAATTCTTAAACAAATATTACATGATGTCAACAAAATTGAAAATCGTTAGAGTAGTTTTTTTAAGAAAATAATTTTGGATATTAAATTTAAAGAATTAACTAATATGCAGATAAAAAATTAGTTTAAAAAAAATTATCAAGCCCTTTTTGGAAGAATAATTTAATTCTTGATTACATATAATTGTATGGAAGAAAAAATTAAAATCTTTGGAGCGGTTTTTTTAGCAAATGATTTTTATACATATATTTGATTTTTATATCAAATTCTTAAAACTTTTTTAAGGAAAACTTTAAGCATTATTTATTTATGTGCATAGAAAAATTGAGATATGTTGAATTTTCAAAAAAAAAAATATTGAAACTTTTTTTAAAAATTCAAAAACTTTTTTTTTTAATTTTGATATATGCATTATTTTTTAACCTTATTTGAAATTTGTACATAAAAAAAATAATCAAAATCTGTTCAATCGATAACGACAAAATTAAAAATTTAAAAAACGTTAAGAAATATACTATAAATAGTTGCTATTTGTAAATTTCTATAATTTTTGGTAGTATATTGCACTAATTTTAGCATACAGAAATAGTTTAATAAAAATTATAGGAAACGTTTTTAAGAAAAGAAATATTTTCCTTAACGGGTTTTAAACATTTTTATGGCAGATACCATTATTTTTTTTTTTTAAATGAACATTTGTTTCTAAAGTACCTAACTATTTTAAGAAATACTAAAGAAAACATTAAAAACCGAATTTTATAAAAATCGACCATGTAGTTTTCAAAATATGTATTTGATTTTCAAACATAATTTTTGACCATTTTATAAAAAACTAAAAAATATTGTTTTGAAAATTTTGATAAAAAAAAACCAGGTATCTATAATTGTTTAGAAGCTTCTGTAAAAAAAAAATATTGAAATCAAGATTTAAAAGAAATTCGAAAATAAAAAAATGGTTCTTTTGGAGGTACCTACATTAAAAACCATTTTTTGAAAAAATGGTTTCCCATTAATAGACAACATTTACTGAAAGAAATTCAATGATTTTTTTTCGGAGAAAATTGTACGGCAGGAACTGTTATTTTTAGTTCTAAAAAACATTAAAAAAAACCTGTGTGCAGAGGCTTTAGCCGAGCAGACAGACAAATTTGTAAAAACCACTTTTTTCGACTTTCCTATCATTGTTATGACAAGTCTGATCAAAATCCCGAGTTTAACTTTTTAACGAATGCATAACTTTGCTATATGTATATCGCAAGTAAAAAATATCCAAGTCAGTTCAAGAAAATCGAGACTCTACAAAATTATTCAATATAGGAGTATATCATTAATAAAATGGTATGCGTACATGCATATCGCAAGTAATAAAAAAGACATAAAATTCAGACGTACCTGATTTTCTTCTTGAAACACACATCATGAGCATTGAAATGCCCCTTGAAAAAATGGAGAGTTTTAGCAAGATTTTAATAAGTACATTTTCTTCAAACTGTATAATTTGCGTACACATGTGACACTAAGGTACATTTATGTACCTAGATAATTTATGTATCAACCAGTTAAGATAATGCAAAAAACACTATTTGTTAAATGAGTTTCACGGCCTCTAACTCACTCTAATTGACACTTGAACGAAAAAAATTTGTTCGTCTTTTTTTATATCACACACCACATTTAATATTATTCTATTGTTTTTATGGCAAAGCCATCCGATACCCACTTCTGACTGAACTTTACATAAAACTTAGCTTATTATTATTATTGAATTCACTTTGGTAGGCAAAGGTACTACACCACACAATCAGTGTTGAAAACAATCCGTCAACCTCAATTCGACGCCGTGCTCAGGTAACTGTGAATTGGAAGCGATATTGTGATATGATTGAAAACTTTATAACGCCACAAATGCATGCTTTGATTGACACACTGTACATACATAGCTGGAAAGTGACGGTTCGATGGCCACAAATTATATCAAACTAGTAATTTTGGCGCAGGACTAGTCAAGATCGGTTGGACGTCGACATAAGGAAACGCAGATGACAATAATAAAACCAAACAATAAAATTGCGAAGCAGTCATTTGAATAGATCCTTAGGGTGCACGGCGGGTTGGAAGATCAAGAACAACATGGAAATCAACTGTATTTGAAGAAGCGAAATCCCATAGAGAGACGCGGCTACAGTTAAAATACTCGTACCTTGCTTCAAACCGTGAAGGATGGAGACGTTTTGTTGACGCCCTATGCGCTATGCCCCAACCGGGGTTACAAAACACGATGATTGATGATACAATTACAGATGTTTTCAGGTGGCTGCTCTGAGCAGAATAAGAATATTAAAGTTAAAGATCGGGTATTATGGGTAGTTGTTTAGAGTAAATTATGAATTATGAAATTTTGGTAGCACGTATTTGAGCCTGTTTAAAGAAAGAAAATATTTTCCTTTTCTTAACATTTGAATGGAAAGTACCAGTATTTTTTTTTTCATAAAAGTTATTTTTATTTTAATATTCTAAGGAGTTTTAAACCCTGAGGTACCGAGTTTCGACAAAAAAATCTGGGATAATTTTTTTTTTAATCCAAGGAATATATTTCTTTTTGACAATTTTGGTACACAATACTATTAATTTTCTATAGAAGCTTCTGTATTGTAAAATTATTAAAATGAGTCATAATGTTTTGAAGAAAATCAAAAATAAAAAATGATTCTTTGAGAGGTAGGTACCATTAACAACCGCATTTTTTTAAAAATGGTTTCTTAATCAAACGTAGTCCTATTTAAAGTTATTAATTTATTGAATTTTCTGAACAAAAGCTTTGAAACTGTTTTCGTAAATAAGAAATATGAGAAGTGAATTTTTAATCGATATTTTTTATTTATTTGAAGCCTCAAACCTTAAAATTTTGAATGCAAAAATAATTATTTTCCATTTTTAAGCCTTCAATTTATTAAATTAAGGAAAACACACCTATTGTCCCAATGGGTGACTTAGGCAAAAGTTAACGTTTTTTGCCTTGAATTCCAATATTATGTACAGAATAGGCGGAAAATTGTTTTGAAAACTAACTTAACTGATTAAGTCAACTGCCTGAGTTTACAAGTTTGGCCTAATTTGAATTTTCCAATTTATATGATCATACAAACCTTTCTGTAGTAGGTATACAAATGTAGACAAGCTAGAATAGTTGTAATTTATGGCATAGATGGTTGTCATCATCGGTATAAGTATAGGGTCATTACAAAGAACGAATTCACATATAAATAGCTACCTGGAGATCATCTAGAAACGATCTTTCCTTAAAAATTTATGAAGATTAAGCTTCTGCTCAAAAATAGCTTTTTATTTGTTTTCTTCACAACACCAAAAACTTCAATCTCAGTCACGGTTTATTTTATTCAAAAATTGTACACTTGCCCGCTATTTCTTCACAATAACAATTTATTCAGAAAAAAATAATTAATTGTTTTCGAATACTTACAGGTAGAGACAACATAAAAACCACTCAAATCTCCTTTATCAAACTGCAATAATTTATTTCATACCTAATAAATTAAACTACGATATACCTTACCGATATACTCGTATATCAAGTCACAGTTCAAGCTCACTCACTCAATGGTTACTTTTAGTAGCTAAAGCTATTGTGTCTCCACCATGAAAATGATTCAATTACTGTAATTGTTTCAATTATTTCTTGCTATAAATTAAGAAAACACACAAAGTTACTATTAAACTAAGTTATGGATTCATTAAAAATTAATCTCTAGATTGAATTTTTAAAAGTTCCAAAACCGACTATACAAATACATCAAGACAAATAAATCAATTTTTTTTCAATTAATGAGAATGTTATGTGTGAGTTTCTACTTGACTTGCTATATACAAACATATATATTTATATGCATTTTAGGCCTACAGTTTTTTGCCGAGTCCGAACGGCTAGATGAGAAGCACTTATTCATGACAAGTATACTCTTGGAGGATTTGTCAGTCCCTCGCAAGAGGCAGTACCTCGGCAAAAAACATTTCTGTTTTTAGGTGGCAGTGGCCGGGAATCGAACCCAGACCTTTGGCATGACAGCCCTACGCACTAACCATTATGCCACGAGGTACTAGTGCATGAGTCAGTTTTCTTTAAACTTGGGAAAAGTGTATTTTGGTTACCCCCTTATAACTTTAACCTTTATAAACCAAACAATTACCCGGTATACTTGGTATAAATTTGTTTTTGCAATTTTAACAGTTTTTTTTAAGGCTTAAAAACTACATTTACATGAACAACATTTTTTTCGAAGTATGGTTACTAATAATTAAGTTCCTATCGTGGGCTTTAGGTCTTTTTTATTTTTATTTAAAAAAAAAAAACATTTTAAAATTGTTACGTGTCGGGCGTGGTTACACCGTTCTTCAGACAATTTTATAAAAAGTTATGTACACAAATTATTCATTTTTTTTTTTGTATCTGTTATAATTTTTGAAAATCTTCAAAAATTGTTTGCTTATTAGAATAATTATTACTATTGAATTTAAGCATTCGAATAAGTAAAATATTTTTTGAACTGTCTTTTTTAAAAATTTTCAAAAAAAATATAACAGGTACAAGCAAAAACAAAAGAATTTGAAAGAATTCGTGCATTAACTTTTTATAAAATGCAATTAAAAAGGTCACGAAAAAAATGATATAATTTATGGTTCTTAATGGTACCTCCCCCACCAGTCAACCAAATTTTTTATTTTTGATTTTCTTGACTGAATTTGATCATTTTATTTATATACATACAGAAGCTTCAAAGAACATCTTAAAGTAGATTTTTAATTTTCAAATTGTTTTTGAAAACTCAATGTACATATTTCGAAAAGAATGCTATGAAAAAAAGCGTTGCCTTCAAACAAATATCAAAACTTTCCTTATGATATTATTAAATACATACCAACATACTCGTAATATGAAACAATTAAATTCTCGGTAACTATTAATAGCCCCTCCCATGGCACGGTATTCTTTACCGCTTTTAATCCGCTGAACGGAATAATTAAAAAATTTTTTTGAAAATTCCATATTTAAAGCGCATATTAATAAATATATTTAAAATTAGCATACCAAACTCGCGAAGAAAATCTTAAACGAAATAAGTTCGCAAAACCAATTTAGTTAATTGAGTCACACCTCTTTGACAAAATTACCATATTTGTCAGAGAGGTCCACATTAATTAAAAAGTACTTGCCGGTCAAGGTCACCAAATTAACATCTTTAGTCTTTACTCGGTGTTAGCATTAGTTAGCCGGTGTTACTTTTGAATAGAGTTCATAAATATTTACTTTAAGAATAAGAGCGAGTGGATTAGACCCAGTAGTGCACTTTATAATAATACCGGTCTCCAGTCTCGACTCTCGAGAGATCAAGAATCACAATTAGATGAAAGAAAACAAAATTGAAATGCACACGGCAATTCTTGTTTAGGTATAAAAGCCTTGAAATATTTTGAACTTTAACTAAAATTGTATTCATTCGAAGAAAACAAAATTTTTTCACTAGACTGGTGTTGTATCTTTAAATTTAAATGATTTTGTTAATTTAACACTTTTTCTAATAATAATTTATTTTGTATTATGTTTTTTCACTAGACTGGTGTTGTATCTTTAAATTTAAATGATTTTGTTAATTTAACACTTTTTCTAATAATAATTTATTTTGTATTATGTGAGAAGAAGGTATAAAGTTGATGTACTTACCACCAAGGTTTATAATTTTCTAAAACACAAAATTCTTGACTCAACAGTTAGACACGATATACAGAACTAAGCTTGATGGCTCAACTACCGGTGGTTTTATTGCATTAGTGGACAACTTGTTGGCCGACACACGGCAGAAGTGTTGTGGTAAACTGGTGATGACAATTTTTTTGTTTACTTTATTCGTTCCGTTTGGGTTCTTTGATCTATCTGTCTATCTAGCCTCTAGAGTCTAGACTCTATGCAAAAAAGATTGAAAACTTACTTTAAAGCGTTATCATAAAATCTCAATTTTAAGTAAATAAATTATTGAACACTTATCAACGACGACGCACGCACGCACGGTGACAAACACAAAGGTGGGAACTGTGTGTTATATTGCGGCTTAACTCATCGTTGAATAAACAACGATTGATTGAAGACACCGTGAAGCTATCATTCATAGCTATGTGAAGCAGAGCTCAAGTAGGTATAGCGTCTCTGCGGCTGATTGTTTCTGAGCAAAAGTAAATATTTGCTCAATCGTTGTTCAGTTAAGCTTTTTTTTTTATTGAGATTCATAGTGGTGGTACGGAGTGTTGGAACGAAGAGCCATAATCAGTACATTTAATTGTATCCAACTATGTACATAATATTGAAGCTCTATATAGAAATTTGGATTAGAGGTTGGTGACTGTTGTATTCGCACAGCCCATATGGATAATTTGAATTGTGAAACTTTGCAGTAGAGATGATGGGACTTGAAAAGAGGTTTACAAGGTTGAATTTGGCTGTTCAATATTCTTTGTCTGTATTTGAAACCTTACGTGAGAGTTTTACTTTAAGATCATCATAATCGGTGAAAAAAAAATTAGCTACAACCTGTCCCAACCTTCTTCTAAAAATATTTTAACAAAAGTAACTGCTATCCTATATGTAATTAAAACATACAGTGATTGTCAAAGTGAGTAAACACAAAAATGATTTCTGGAGTTACATAAAATTTAAACAAAAATTCTATCAAAATAACAAACATAGGTGGCATTTAATAAAAATAACAGTTTTCAAAATAAAACTAATGTATTTTTTCATAATAAAAACTAAATGTTTTCCATATTTAATGCATTTATTTTTTGGTTTAAGTCCCACGTTACTCCAGAAACCATTTTGGTGTTTACTCACTGTAAGTACATATCGTTCATTTGCTACAAGAACAACATAAATTTAAGTATAGCATTGTAATGATATCCTTTTTCCTTCTTTTTGTAGTACGTCTCTTCTTAATTTCATATAAAAGCTTATTATTTGTTACACTACACTTGTCGTTTTTCAAATATTTTTTACGAACCGAAATTTCCAAACGCATTTATTTCGAAACAAAAATTTTAAGTTATGACGGCGCGCGTTTTAAAAAGTGGGCGATATAAATATTTTCTCTATCCATTTTTAAACATTATCTACCTATGTAGCCGCGCTAAAATATAAGCACACCGATTACAACATCCAATGAGTATTATTAACATTTAATATTATTGACGAAGTGTCAAAGTTGAGTCTGACTCGATCTGGCGATTTAACATTACTTCCAAAATACCAAAAAAGAAATGGTTTTATTTTTAAACGGGGTGCCAGCACGTAATTCGATACAATCGAGTTGACTCGATACAATCGAGTGCATCCTCTTCCTAATTAAGTTCAAACGAATAAGAAACAATTGACTGAACCAAATTAGAAACTACCTATCCTCAACTGTATCACTTAACTCGATAGAACGAAGTTAGATGCTAGACCCCCAGCACAACAAAAACCATCGTTCTCGAATATATCGATACAGTCTGGTTTTTGCAACAAAAATAATAAATTTTGTAACTCAACTTTATTAACTTCTGGGAATAAATGAGATACCAGAAAGAAAGAGAAATTATTGCCATGTTCCATAATCTATTTTATTTATTTTTTTTAAGTTGAGCTATCACCTTTTCGCCAAGTCAAATGTCAAGCCATTGAAGTTGGTTGAACTTGAAATGAAGACATGAACAAATCATAAACTGTTTATGTATTCAATAGTTGAGCAACGGCATATTAAAATTCTGTACCGCACTTTGGTAAACAATATTTTATGTGATGACTGGATGAATATTTGCATTTAGAATACCTAGAATAAACACTCTTAATTTATTTGGAAGATTTTTGACTTTTAGCCAGACTAAATGTTTATGGGGAAAAATGGTTGAACCATCAGTGAAATAGGTCAGTTTGTTGGTGGTGATTAAAAAATAAAATATTTTTTTTTCTACCTTAAAATTACTCAAAGTAAATGTGGGCGATAAACTTTTTTCAACGATAAAACTGCTTCAGAATCACTGTTGTTGTTGCTAACCTTTTTTGTGCAACGATTTGTCAGTAAATTTATAACTTGTTGCAAATTTATAACTTTTAGTTAATTAACAATCTCAATTTGTATTTGAAAAAAGAAAATGCAAAATCTCGAATTAAAAAAATTATTTTTGAAAAAATGCTTGTAACCAAAATGTTGTAATAGTGCAAGAGGCTCGTATATAAAAAGCCACTTATATCTATTGGCCACCTCGTGAAAACTATACCAAGCATAATTAATTCATAAAAAAGTAACACTAATCATTTAGCTTACTAATTCAATCTACGGTGCGGTTAAAGCCGATGGTTGAGCGCAATAGAGACTTATATTTTATACAAATCCAAATAGCATGACTCCGTTCCGAGAAAACAAAATAATTAAAAAGACATTTAGGTTGTTATTTTCACATAATCAGATGGAAAAGTACTTGATTCAAACAGAAACGCAATCAAAGCTAAAGATAATAAAAAAAATCTAAAATTATTCAATTTAATTTCAATTCAAGAATATCTATCTAAAAATACATTCGATTCTTAAGTGCTAACTGAGTATAAATCAATCTCATTTATGGACGTTTATAGTCTTGTTTTTCTTCTTGACGTACTTATCCTAATTTAGCTTTTCCTTATGAAGATTTGCATTCTGAAATAGAAAAAAGAAAACAAAAAATACTTAATACAACAGTTCTATCTAAATATTGTGTTGTTTTTTACTTTGTGTAACTTCCCATCCAAGCGGAACATTTAATCTCTCAATTTCTGCCTTCAACCAAACCCTCAGTGGAGCAAAATATTCCAATAAGGCAGTTGGATCCATTTCACGTTTGCCAGTAAATCCTTCAAGGGCATCTTTCCAGTGTTTTAATGCACCACTTTGGAGCATTTCCCTGGAAAAAATAGGATTTGTTTTAATTTTTATAGTATGCAAAGTGTAAGGTTTAAGTAAATGCTATAACCGAATACCACACGCAGGAGTTTTCTTTTTGTGCGAAACCCCATTGTAATAATATTCCCCTCAGTTTAATTTAGGACAAAAAGTTGGGTTATCACAAGGGATTATATTAGTATAGTCAAACTTGATTATGATATCAAAAAAGTTTACGAGGGACTAGATTTTGCATTTTAATGTCCCAAAGTCCCAGCGCTTATCATTAATTACACCCGCTGTTTATATTTAATTGATTAAATTTGATAAATAATGTTTTAACGCGAATAATTTTTAGAAACTTTGTCGAAACTTTGTTTCCTTTTTAGCAATGATGCCTACAGACAATCGGACCGATGATACTTCGATGCACACTTTATCTCTACGATCAATAGGAATTGAAATTAATTGATTTAATAAATTAAAGCAAAAACGCAGAAGCGCTGCAAGGGGGAATATTCTATTTTGGATACAATAAAATTTCCCATATTGTAGGACTCCAAAATGGAATCAGCAAGGGTGAAAGTTGATTGTCAATTTGACTAAGCCCCCTCTAACTTATCTGTTGGAAAGAGCAATTGTTCGAATACCGATAATCTAGTCTAGTTTCTAACTTTTTGCAGCAAAATGCATGCCTTTTAAGAACTCACTTAAAAGAATTTCCAGCTTCTGCACTTCCATGAACATCACATTGATCTAAAGTTAGATTAGGATCTCCTTCCACATATTCTCCGGCCTTTTTGCACATAGCTTTGTGGAATTGATATTGGAAAATATGAGCAGCAAAATATCTGCAAAAATATAAAATTGAGATGTTTGTGAAATTGATTATTTGGGATTTCAATGAAAACTTACCTTAAGTACTCCACATCCGCGCTCACATGATATTTGGCTGGAGGATCAAAATCACTTTCACTACGCTCAACTGGTGGTTCTATACCACCATGGTCGGAACGCATTTTCCAGAATCCACAGTTCCAATTGGTTTCGTTAAGATCATCACGGAATACTGCGTAGCGATATTTGTCCATGGTGTAGCTAAAAGGCAAGAATGCAACCTTTTTCACAGCCTAAAATTAATTTAAAATATATGAATGATTGAAGAGACCAAAAACTGTAAGAAAACGATTTGGAAAATTTTATGAAAGAAATATGGAAAGAATCTCTCAGATGGAGGCTACGTTTTTGGGAGAGAGCAGAAAGAACATCGAGCATTAGTGTATAACACTAGCGTCCAAGGACGGAATGACTGTTGGCGAATCCAGCAATAGAAATATGGACAACAAACTCTGATCGAATCTCTAGTAACCTCCTATACCCCTACCGTCTAGTGATGAGAACCAGTGGAAACATTGTCAAAAAGCCGTCCGAGATACCGCTTCTGAGTAGAGAGAAACACCGGCTTCTCAAAAGGAGAATCAGTAGCGATCGAGGAAATAGAACGATAAGATGTCATAAGAAGAATGTAGTTCGGAAGTTTTTCGAAAAGGTAAAAAGAACCTCTCAAGGTTACGAGGCTCAAACCGAACAATGCAACGACAAACAGGGGAACATCTAAAAATCGCATTTAGTGTGAAAAATAATCAAAACGGTATAAGTGATGATGAATTAAAGTCCGCCGCCAGACAAATTGTATAATTCAACCTTATTCAACATAAAGAGCAATTTCGTCCATCCAATATCGACGATTACATACGATACAACTACCTGATAGAACCCGCAACTTCAAACAACACTCCACATTCTTATGCATTTCAAGACGGCGTATTGCAGTATCTTAAAAAAAGAGCTAATGTAAGCAACTTTTAGTTCTGCCATTCCAAAAAAGCCCAAAATATTATGTACAAAATTATTTTAGTATATGCATACAAATCACTATCTCTATTATTTGCTGTTTTTGTATTCAGGTATAGTCAATGTAAACTTTTAAGGGCCAATTTCTCAGTGGAAGATCATCAGGATTTCGGTCATAAACTCAATTAAACACTTCATCTGCGTCTTAAAATCCATTTATCTATCGCTAGACAATGATATTTAGGTAGATATCTAAGGCCTTTGAGAACAAAGAAACCCCAGGGTAGGTATTCTTTATAGCGAAAAAGGAAGCGGATATATTGCATCATTTAACATAAGCCTAATAGAGAGAGTCTTTGATTTTTAAAGCTAAATAAAATTAAAGCTTTTAGCTATTGTAAAGAGGTTGGTTCTCAATGTAAGTTTATTATCCTAGAGATCCTTGGCGAAACTATTCAAAATTCCAGAATATCAAAAATACCACACCTTACAACTATTTTATACTTACATTCTTAAAGAGCTCATTAATCCTACTCTTTTCGTCCAATTCCCCACTTTTGACCAATCCAATTTTAGCTAAATGCTTTGGCGTTGCCACCGATAGTGCAATAACGTCGCCAACAGCTTCATGGAATCCCGGATTGGGTGCCTGCCTAAACGGCATCGGTTGATTCTGATATTGCAGATAGTACTGAATGTGTCCAAGTTCATGGTGAGCCACGTACAAATATCTTGTGGTGACTTCTGTGCATTGTTTGATCCTGACATCATCGGTTTCGAATAAATCCCATGCACTGGCATGACAGACAACTTCTCGATCAGTTGGTCTTTCGAGGACGCTTTCCTTCCAGAAGATTCTGCAAAGAAAATAAAAGAAACAAACAAAAAACATCCATGAAAAGGCGCCGAATGAAGAAAAAATGAATGAATCTCAAGACACAAGCCGTTGGTGTTGAGAGATAAACCTCAGGAAGGTCAGGTTTTTTTGTTTGTTTTACTGATTCAGTAAATTAGAAGATTGTACAACAGAAAAAGGTTATCAACACGAGGGCACAATTCCGTAATCAAAAATTAAACCAACAAAAAATACAACGAACTCACTCTGGCAACTTTGTCATGTTGAGTGATTGGAAAAACTCATCTCCAAGCTGGAAAATCTTCACAGGAGTCAATCCTTGTTTGACCATTTCACTAGTAACATCCACGTAGGGTTTTTCTGGATATGGAGTGAAGAGATCAGCTACTTCCTCCCAGCTCTGACCCCACATATTACCCAATAGATGCATTGGGATGTTTCCTCGTTCGGGAACGACTTTGTTTCCATAGCGTTCTCGGAGCTTGTAACGCACATAGCCATGCAGTTCCTTGTAGAATGGCAAGATGAGCTGATAGACTCGGTCCAAGTTGTCTTCAAAGTTTTGGTCGTCGTATTTCTCGATCCAGTCTTCGGCATAAGAGTTGAATCCTGCAACAAATGGATCATAAAATAGCCGAGATTCTACTGACACCAAGACTTACCGTTCAATTTAGCTGCTTTTCTGCTGAGATTCACATATTTTTTAAAGTTCTCTCGCATTGGAGTACCTGCCTGATCATAGAACGCCTTCCAATAGTACTGAAGCTCCTCTGGATCTCTACTCGTCTGCAAAAGTTCTTGAATGTGTGGTTCAAGAGTCAAAGTGCATTTCTCTTTATCCTTGAACGAGCAAACCCTAAGAGTGGCATAGTTCTTCTGCATAGCCGAAATGGCATTGTTGAGTTCCAAGTGTTCCTCTTTTGGGAGAACATCAAACCCAAGTCTGGTGAGGATCTTCACCTGCCTATGGATATTATCATCCTCCAGATGTTGATAGCCCAGCTCCAAAAGTTCCTCAGCTAGAGCTTTATTGAATACTGCATTTTGCGCCAAAATCTCGTTCTTCTTTTGCATGTTCTCATCGGTGACATTGGTGTTAGCTACCCAGTCGGCCAGAGTAGCGAGATGAGTATGCAACCTCAAAGGTTCGTACTTGCGTTGCAAGAACACAGATGCCTCAATTTCTCGCTTTGAACATGACGAACCAGCCAAGGTCGAGGATAATGAACCCAAGCCGAAGACCAGGGCGATGACAATATGCATTCCTAGTTGCTTCATGTTAGTTAATCCTCTACGGATGCAGGCAGAACACAGACTGAATAAAATTCCCGTGTGCTTTGTAGATTCTTGAATAAGATTCTTTTTCGTCGTCGACTCGTCGTCGTCGTAGACGCAGTCGTTTAACAAGGTTATCGCTGGAGATGGCTGTGTTCTCAGCACTTGAACAGAGATAAGTTGATAGGTTGCATGATGGGCGGCAAGCCGGTTAGCAGGTCCAGGCTAAAATTCCGGTTTTGTTATTGTATTTTTATTGAAAACTGATACAAAAATAGGACAAAATAAAATAACAAAAAAAAAATACATTCTTTTCTTATCTTCAGCGGGTGTCGGTATGCAGTGTACAGGGCAGACCCAGGACTGTATGTACAAAATTTGTTAAAGGGGATGGTGTTCTAGGACACTTTTTATAGAGCAAAAATAGCTCCAGTATCTTTTGTTTGTAGGTGTAAAAGGACATGAGCAAGGACTTTGCTTAGATTGGTTGGTTTCACTAAGTGTCGGCAGTTCGATGGTGAAATCGGTGAGGTGGAAAGGGAGGGGCTAGTCAAAAAGAAAATCGGCCCTATCGTGTCCGAAAACTTTTACGAATCCCGAAAAAAGCTATCCCCGTTCGTAATGGCTATTTGTTTGAGATATTTCACTACGATGAATTCTGTGAATAATTTTTTTCGGGATTCGTAACATTTTTCCGATTGCGATGGAATTTGTGAAAAATATTTTCAAGATTCAACTAAAACTTAAAAATTGCTTCGAAAATGTCTTCCATACTAGAAGATGATTCTTCGGTAATTTTCGAAGTTAAATTTTCATTTGGTACATAACATAAATATTTTTAGAAACTTCAAAAATCTTACAGCATTTTCCAGGCAACTAAATTTTGTGTCCACGTTCTGTAACTCTCAAAACGATAGAATCGGCCGAGAAACGATAAAAGTTGAAACAAAATACGTGAGTTTAGTATCATTTTTCAACGTTTACCGACCGTTTTAAACGAATCGAGAGTTCGGAACGTGGTAGGCAATGGTTCGAACTTGAATTATTTCTTTTAGGGTTCAAATAAGAGATTATAAATTATATGAACGATGTATCTATGTATATTGATAATCTCTGGTCCCTATCAATTTATTTCGTAAGTCTAAAGTGTGCAAGCTGAATCAACTGCTTGGAGTTGAGAGTGTGGTTACAAAGCAAATATGGAAATGTACATACAAAATTTCATTCACAATAGATTTAAGCTCTCATTTGCAAAGGTAAAAAGGTCAAAGTTCTTATCTGCAAAGATAAATGGAAAATAAAAACAAAATGATTTTCTCTCTGTACGTTCAAGGATTCAAAGTTCTGAATTTTTGGGGCTTCTGATTGGTCAGCTGTCATAAAAACTCTGAAAATTCAGATGACTTTTCGTTACGTTTCCTTACGTTTTTCAGATAAAAATTTCAGCTGAAAATTCAGATGGCAACTGAAAAACAGGACAGAAAAAAAGAATCTACACATAGAAGTTGAACTTAATAGTGGATGCAAGTACTTCTGTCTTCTGTGGTCGGCTTGGTGTGGCGAGTTGGTTTTTTTATTTTTTGTTTTTTGTGAATAAAATAAAAATAGTGGTTAAACAAAAGTTTTTTTCCCATGATATT
This sequence comes from Dasysyrphus albostriatus, assembly GCA_946251815.1. Taxonomy (NCBI): domain Eukaryota; kingdom Metazoa; phylum Arthropoda; class Insecta; order Diptera; family Syrphidae; genus Dasysyrphus; species Dasysyrphus albostriatus. Next base: position 231,900,981 of record OX276335.1, read on the forward strand.
TCGGCTTTAGTTTTTTTTTTACCAAAAACAAAATAACAAAAAGTAAAAGTTTTCCCCGTTATTATTCATAATATATATTTGTTGGAAAACCCCGTTGAAGACATGCATTAAGGAATAATAATTCTTAAGAATTGTTGGTTGCAAGTGAAAAGTGTGGCTTAAAATATTTCCAAAAGTATTATAATCCAAATAAAAACAACGAACAAGCTTTTTTCAGTCAACTTAAATATAACTTCATCCTCAGAGACACATATTTTTTACTAAAATTTAATTTTAAAATTTCCGCCAAAAAAAGTACTTCCTTATGTTTACTTTCAGTAAAATCATTAAGTAAACACAAGATATTGTCAGAAAAAAATATATGAAATATATGACAATTGGCTGAAATTTCAAATATTTTGTGCGTTCAACGTTACGATTAAGTACTGAAATTTCAGATTTCTGTCGATGAACGGAACCATCTGTCTCAATTTTTGATGAGTCAAAAATCGTACAATTTAAAGACTAAATAGCCCAAATTTGGATCTATCAAGCGAGTAAAAAGTTCGAGTAGCCCAATCAGCATCCCTGATAGCTAACTTTAAAAAATCAACATTATAGTCGTGCTGCCGTAATATAAAGTAGCCCCAGTTTTTGTTCCTATTGTTTGGAATCTCAAGCGAATTTACAAAATAAATAACATTCAAAATTCTTGGGCGGTTTTCTTAAAAATTATTTTGCTTATAAAATGTGTGCTTAATTTAAAAAAAAAATAGTTTCTTACATTTTTTTATATACACAATACATTCACAATAGACATAATAAGGGTATTCATGCAACGATGTAAACTTTTCGACGTAGTAATTGTTTTTAGTTTGCGATGCACGTCTCATGAACACCCTTTTGAAACGGCTTGCGTTAATATCGTAAACTAATCCGTTGTTTGTTTAAAGTCAAATAAAAAGATACTTTCGTCCAATTTTGTTTTCAATTTTTATTACTTTTTCTTTTAATTGTATCTTTCCTCAGCCATTTTGATTAAAATGTTTCTCGTTTTGATGTTTTCATTTTTTGTTTTTGATTCTTTTTTGTTCAGAGTTAGTTTAAAAGTTTACCACGTTTACCATTTTTATTTACGATACAGATTTATATCGGAAAGATTACGATTTGTTGGAAAAGATTTCTCATACAAATGTTGACAGTTCGCTTATGATGTAGTAAACTTTCTGACGATTACGATGTTTACAATAGTTTTCCATCGTTGCATGAATACCCTTAATTGATTAATCTGTTTTTTAAATATTGACTTTTCAAAAAAAGTATTTTTTAAATGTTTTTTTTTTTAAATAAGAATTCTTCTATTTCAAAATTTCAGCATACAAGGTTATATAGACTAATGTCGGCCAGTGCCCAGTGGTCGAAAATTCAACCTGACTATATTAATGTTTTGTTTTACTATTAATGTCTTAAAATATAAATGTAAAAATTAGATTCTGTCAGAGCGATTGGCTATACCTTTAATAAAGATTGAAATACGCATATTAAAAAGGGAGATACCGAAAGTTGATTAAACTGCTATTACACGATGATTCCTTGCGTCAGACTACTTCGGTATTTTTGAGTGTGAATGGAGAAAAAAATATCTAATTTCATCTTCGCACTCTTTGAATCATGAAAAGAGTCATGTAATAGATGACCTTACATATTAATAAAAAGATTTAAGAGTTGCAGTTGCGAAGCTTATGAGGATACTATTCAGGTACCCTTAATATAATTTTTTTAGCAAACTTGTTACGAAGGTAAATCAATAGATAATGCATCGAAATCGATAGAGTAATTTTTGAGATAAATAAGCTTTTTCTTAACGGTTTAATGGTAAGTAGTCTTATTATTGTGTCTTTAAAAAGGTCCTATTTATTCCTTAGGTAATTACTAAGAACCTTGAAACTTGAAAAAAAAAACTCAAAATTTGAAGAAAATTTCTTGAGTGGCTTCGAGATACATACAGACAGATAAAATAAATGAACCTGCTTTTTTTAAAATCTCTATCAGCAACGAAGTGGAAAGTTTTATTGAAGTCGCGTCTAAATGAAAAAGAAATAAATTATGTAATGCAGTTGTATTTGTGACTTTTCGTTTAGTTTGGCTTATTACTTTAGGAGGTGAGGTGTGCTTCAGGATGGTTTTCACATTTGTCTTTTTTAATCTCACTCCCATCTTTTAGTAAAAAGACAATTTTTTTAATCCTGCCTCACTTCGCTATCTCCTTCTTACCAAGAGATGAAAGTGAAATAAAGAAGAGACATCAAAATGTGTCGCGTGCAGTGAGACAAAAAAACTCAGAGTGTACCAAAGGACCACATATACAGATACATTTTTTTTGTCAATACAAAAATTTTAATTGATTTCCAAACCGAACTAAACCGTCAGGCTTAAAATTACCCTTTTCCAAATAGGTAAAAAAAACGGAAAATTTCAGACTTTTTAGAGGTATTTTCATCCATCTTTATTTATTTATTATTGTTCGCCATCAAGAGCAGGCGATTAATTTTTCTTGCTCTTTAAAAATGCTCTCAAAAAGTTTGATTTCTGTATTCAAAATGTATGTGAATTAACGGAATTTTTATATTTTTTTAATTTCTAGCTACGCTACTATTCTCATTTTATTTTATCCTCTATACCATCAAAATTTATCTTAAAAAAAAAAAATATTTGATATAAAATTTGTCCTTGCTCGATTTGCGTACTAGGCTTAAAGAAACATTGGTACATCGCTTCTATCGCACCTATAAAATTTGCAGCAGAATATATTTAAGGAATCAATAATGCTCCAATAAGGTACTAACTTCCCATCAGAAGGGTAAATGGAGTGCTATAGAAATAAATAAAACTTTAATGTCTGAAATGTGAAGCAATTTGCTAATAAGGATATAGCATCTTGTGCAAAATATTATCAGTCACAATCTAAGCAGAGTCCAAGGAACCAATCCAATTTGTTTCCACCTTTAGCGGAACTGTAAGTCTACTTTACCGACACCAACTTGCTTTTTTATAAATCCGCTGGCAGCACAATCTGGATATATCTGTCATTTCACCGCAAAATGTCACTTTTCAAGAGAAAAATTCCGCAGAACAAACATCGAAAAATTTCGTCTCTTCAGTTTTGTTGTCACTTTAGTAGCTGTTGTTCGGTTTGCGGTTCGTCTTCGTCCCGTCGTAATTAAATGGGATTTTAATCAATTCTTATGTTTTTTCGTTTTGGAATTTTAATACTTTCAATAGTGGTGTTTGCTTATTAAATGTGATAGTTAAATGAAGTGTTAGTTTCCTACAAGAAAAAGTCTGGATTGTCCCCAAAAGTCTTTCGCCCGACCGCGTCGTCTGTCGTCGTGTCGTCGTTTAGCAGATTATGAAGAAGTAAAAAAAAGAAAAATAAAGATGAGCATGTAAGCGAAAAAGTCAACAAACGAAAGGAATTTCTTCCAAGAATAAACGAGAGGTGCAGAAGAATAATCCTTCCTCCTGCCCTCAGTGCTGCTGGAGTTCAAATTTACTCCATTGCAAATGCTCCAATTTGTTGCTGAAGATTGAAGCAGAAAAGTTGTGTTTTGTTTGTTTGTGTTGTTGTTGTCGCTACTACAGCTACTGCTGCATCTTGCAGAGTGTGTCTACGTTTTCAAGAAGAAGAAAGTTTCTGTGTCACAACCTCGTTTTTTGTTTTGTGTTTTTGTGTTTAAAGTGCGCGTTGTTTTCCCTTTGAGGAAATAAGAATAAGTGTGTGCTCTCCAAGATGAACAACCATTCGACACCTCCTCAGCAGCGTCACGGCCATGCAGCAGCCGCCGCTGCTGCCGCTGTTGCTGCTGCTTCTTCAGGTCCTCCGTCCTCGGGTCATCATCACCATCATGCTGTTTTGCATCCACCATTCATCAGCAATTCGCTGGCCATTCGACAAGAGATCCAACGCTTCGAAAGCGTCCATCCGTCAATTTATGCGATTTACGATTTGATTGATTTGCTGCCCGACGCCCAGATTGCCCAACAGATCCGGGATCATGTTGTTTGCATTGAAGGTGAGTTCTTTTTTCCTTTTTATATTTATCTGGTCAAATTCATCTACATCATTTCTTCTTGGAGAAGAAGAGTTAAACTGTATAAATTATTTGAGATGAGTGGTAGCCAGTTGGGAAACAAGAAACCGGCTTTTGTCGTTGCTGTTGTTGTTTTTGTAGTTTTTGTTGTCGTCGGTGAACTTGGTTTTTTGTTTACATTCAAATTGGAGGGAAATTGAATAAGAAACTAACACAGGCATCAACAATTTTGTTTTATTTCTTGGAGCTCATGATGAGGTCACGAATTGATGAAGTTCGTTAGAGAATAATTGGACTGCGTGAAGCCATGAAGATCATTCAGTAAAGAAAGATTGGAAAGATTTGAAGCTTGCAAGAACTCTGTTGAATCTAAAAAAACACTTAATTAGAAATTATTGCTCTGGGCTGAACCAACTTATCATAGTAGATGTCAGCTTGAAGAGCTGCCTTAGCCTGAAAATCATATAAAACAAAATTCGTTGAAAATATACACAATGCCAATGCAACCATTCCTGGGGCTTAGGGTGATAACAGGTTTTTTTTTCATCGTTAGTCCTTGGCAGTTCGTGACAGTATTCCTTAGCTGTGGCCTTGGTTTCATTTTCTGAGATTACGAAGACGAACTCAAAGAAAAACAACAAGTGGGTACCTATTTCTTATTTTGTGTCTAGCATCACAAATAGGAGTAAAGTTCATTGTCGTCTTCGTTCATTGAAAACTCTTCAAGTCTAATTTTAGTTTAAAATTTGTATTTCAGCTTCGAAAAAATAGATTTAAGGACTTTCCATTGAACGATGTCAATGATGTTTAATACATATTCTAAATTAAATTTATTTTTGGATCAAAAAAATTTCCACAATGTACCATATTAATTGGCTAAACTTCTCTATTTAGAAAATGTAAAGGTTTCTTCTTGTTGATGTGCCAAATCAAATTCCAGAATTTGCAAGTCAATGAACTCTCGGCTTGTTTGTTACTTCTCAACAAAAGTTACAAATCTAATCGCCTCTAGGCTGATGAGACTATTGTCTCATATGTATCTGAATAATTATTATCTTGCCAAAAAATAAATCTATCCCTAGTTTCGTATGCTGGAATTATTTTGGACAAGCTAGGTAAATATTCATGTTAAATATCTATAAAACGGGTTATGGTTATAAATAAATAACTGTGTAATAGACTACCAGAACCTTCTTTGGATCATTGAATAGGAATACTAATCTGTTCTGGAAATGCTTTTATCATGGTAAAATTACACCAAAGGTCAGTGAACTGAAACATGACCAGATGACCACATTGTGACTGAACTATAGGATACGAACGAAGCGTTAAAACTACCCTTCCGAAATATAAGAAAAACAATTTTGACGATCTCAATAGTTTTTCCAGGAACTTAAAGTGGCCACTATGTTTTCTTGATATAGGAAGGGACTTGCAGATTAAAGCTCAATTATGATTTCAAATAAGATTTCTTTTGGAATGAAGAACTTAATTACAAACTGAACAATAAATGTTAAACCGAAATATAACTCATAGTTTTCATGAGCTGTAAAGAGCTTATCAGTTTGAGATAAGAACGTTGGCCGTATAAAGCCAACGTCACTTAGAAAAATGGGATCAAGTTCAAATAAGCTAGAAGCAGGGTTATTTAGCAAACAAAATGTTTTAACTTGACCTCAAAAAGTGTCGAGTTAAGAGATTAAAATTGATTGAACACTTTTAATGACAAATTAACCACAATTTGACCACTTACAGTTTAATAAAAAAAAACAACAAACCTACATAGATACAGAGCGGGTAAGGGCAATTAGATGGAATCTCGAAAAATCGAAGCCATGCATTGAGATAGTTGTTGGAGCAAATACATTACAACATTTCTAAATTACAAAAATGTCTTAAAAATTGTCTATACTTGCGGTGAATGGGTTGTAAATTATAATAATAAACAAACCATTTACTTGCGACTTGTGTTCTTTAAGGCAATTTATGCATTCGTTAGCAAAATAAGTTGAAATTTAAGAATTGGAACGGGTTTCTCAGTTCTGTTGGTCAGTTCGGCTACAGCCCTAAACAATGGATCGACTTTTCATGCCAGGTTTTTCTTACGAGCAAAAAATTGTTAAAGAACGATTAAATAAATACTCAAGATATAATAATCAACACCCGCCTGGAAAAAAATTTAGTTTTTAATTGAATGTTTCACATGCTTAAAGGGGCTTAATAAAGCGAATTATGGAAATTCTAAAGAGGGTCTCGCAATGAAATTCATGTCCAAATTGGGATTCGATCGTGGAATCTTCTTTTTACCAGTTCAAAGCCCTAGGTTATGATAGGAAGAAGGGCTGAAAGTTGATCTTGTTACCTTAACAGTTAGATCTATGTAGACCCGTTGTGATACCCTAGAAAATTGAATTCCGCTTAATGTAAAAACCTATGTGCTTTGTTAGCAGTCAAGCTATTAAGAGGCGTTGATGAAGTCCAGAAGGCTATTAGTCGAAGTTCTAGAATGTTCCTCTAAGTCGTCATAGAAATTATTTCCTAGGTTTTTCTTTGTTAAATGACAGAGTGCTGAGCAGTGTGCTTCTTCTTCGTACAGCCTCTGCAAAGATCGTCAGTACTTAGCCTCATTTTCTTTTAGTGGTATCTCAGTAGGTTATGGTGATTAAGCTCACAAGAGAACGGAGATATTTCTTGTTCATTTGCATACATTTTGTCTGTCCTCTGCTTATTGAAATTTGGCCATAACTTTTTAGTTGTGCCGCATGTTTCAAGCAGATTCCATAAATGCCGTAACTATTGGGCTGATTCGCAATACAATTGCGACATGCTGAAAATAAAATACTTTTTCAATTTTTCATACCATCCCACCTGGAAAGGAAGTTTTTACCAAGTTAAGGGGCCCAGAATATTTTTCTGTAGGGTAAGTTCTGTTATACCATCAGTTATACCCCGTTTGTAACAAAAACAATCTTCCAACAATATGAATAATTAATTAGGTAGTTAGTTTGACGAAGTTGCATAAATGTCCTTAATATTTTTCTAGGGTTTTAAGTTTGAAAAATTATTTTTTCAAATACAATTGAAAAATAAAATTTTATTAAAAAAAGAAATTACGTTATAGTGTTGCCGTTGTTTTTAATTTTGTTTACTATTATAAAAATGTCCCTCTCACCTAAACGAGGAGAAATTATAGAATGGAATTTAGGACTATAAAAGCAAGTTAAGCCAGTAACCTTAATTTGAGGCAGTTTTTGTGCTCAACCTTTGCTAAATTTATAGCTATTTAACAATTTTCTTATTTTTATATCTATGAATAATAATAGCAACGTTATGATTATAAGTCCAATAGTAATGGTAAGATCGTTGACTCTCTGATGCACCTATCAAAACAACTGATCAGAGTGAACTGTCAAAGCACTGTCCTGTCAACGTTCACAGTGCTTCGTGTCAACGAAAACAAAAACATTTAAGATGACATAAATGACGCTAATCACTCAACAATGTTATTAAAAAAATGGTGACGTGTAAAATGTGTCAATACAATATTTGCGGGCGGTGTAACCGCGTTGATATGTAAAACGTTGACAATTTAAGTGATCTTGGATGAAATGGCTGATTTGATGCTTGTTCCGGCAAAGAGATACAGTGCTCTATTCAACGTTTAGCTCAGATGGCTCGTACACCTGAATTCATCAATTGACAACGTGTTGACAAGAGCAACAATTTTCTATCTCGCGCTTCCATGATCGCATGACGCTGACATTAAGTCAAAAAGAATTTTTCACGGCCAATAGAGACGTGAGTTATTCGTAAAAAAAATTAAATTGATTATACTATTGAGTTATAATTTCAACACAAGTGTAGGTACATATGTACCCAAAGTCATCAATATTTATGTCCAAATAAATATCCCCAAACTGGAGCACAACCTGCAACAACGTGACATCGTTCCGGGTTGAAAATCACTCAAGTTGAATACTGTTACCAACACAATGAACACAAAAAGTTAACTCTTAAGTTAAATACAAATTTTCTGAAAATATAAATATTCTCTTGTATGTATGCGTTTAACTAGTATAACTCTTGGATAACGTCGTCGGATAAAGCATATTCTGACAAATTAATGCTAAAAAATTGAAAATAAGCTCAGCACTTAAATTAACTATCTCGGATAAAATAAGAATTTCTAATCTGTTACTAAATTACTATGGATTTTTCGGATAAGGAATTTAAACAAGTTCCAAGCGAGAGACAAATATCTTAAAAATCAGCATTTATAAGTAAATAATTTTCAGTCTATAAATTTAAGTGTTTGTTTGCAGTCAATCATTACAGGTAATTTGTAAATAACATAAAATATATCTTCGGATAGACGTCAAATGTAAAAAATATAAGAATTTGTTTCGGATAATGTCGGATAAAGTGTAATAGAACAAGTGGTCAATGAAGTACAACCTTACAACTTACGAACTGCAGCTGATTTTAGACTTGAGAGATTTAATCTTAGCAGCATACAAAACTCAGTGTGTAGCGTGGACTACAACTTTTTAACAACCTGTCAATGAACATAAAAATGAGTCAAATTTCAAATATCACTAGGTACCTACTCTTGATCTTGATACATCACACTGTTTTCAATCTAAAATTGAGTAGACAAAATAAAAACAAATAAATTCCCAATACTCCATTAGTAAAACTTACAAGCATTAAAAAATCAAGTCCATTTAATCATGAACTTCATTAATCTTCTTTAATATTTTACAAAGTTGTCTTTTGCCAAACAAATTACGAAAAAGAAACATAAATTTCCTGCTCAACATGACGCCCCCTTAATACGCCCCATATTTCCTTTTTCGATAAGAAACTTATTTTGCTATCAACAACTTGACTCCTTCTATTTAATTTTACTCCCCTCATTGAGATGCACTCATCCAACTGTCTCCAATCTCTCACGAAGCCGTATCCCACTGTTCGAAAAAAAAGAAAATAGATTAGATTGGGAATATGGGTCGCTTCCTCCTGAGGAATGAAAGTAGGTACTGCAGTACACAGTTTGCACATATCAACACAGCAAGACTGAAGCAATCGAAGTAATTACGCGCACAGGCAAACAGTACAGAAGCACACAAAATCAATCACTGCCAAGTGACAGCGCGCTTTATACATGAAATGAACCCTAGAGATTGAAGGTGCAGGTTGTCGCATTCTTCTATTTCCCAAACAACAACAAAAAACACAAAAAAAAAAAAAATGTGAGAAATCCAATTTGAATGAACGGATTAAAACGTCTCTCGGTAAATCGAATTTTTCCATTAAAAAAATAAATCTGCCAAATGGCCGCAACTCACCCTTAAGCATGAGCAGCAGACCCTGAACGATGATAATTTTGGTCAGACTACAGAAAAAAGGCATTTTAACTCCCTCTTTTCTATCAACGTGATGTGCAATGCACATATTACCACCATCGCTATGCATTTTGAATGCAAAACACACAACCAACCATCATTGCCTATTCTATCAACAAATTCAAACAAAAAAATAATAAAAAATAAAATTAAAAACTTTTTATATGGTTCTGTACGGGTGCTCAGCTCCAAAGGGCGACTAGTTTTCTCATTCTATGGTAACTATACTAGCTAGCTTCCTTATTTTATTCGATTCATGTGCCCAAGCGCCGTCGGTAAACTTTCAATTTCAATTCGATTAGCATTCGGAGAGTTCTGCCATGAAAAGATTGCCAACTCAGGTTTATTCTCCAATTTGAATCATTAAACAATTATTGCCTTGCCTGTAGGTATTTATTCAGTTTTACTAACAGAAATGACGTCTCCACTCCACTCTGTCATTCACTTATCACTGAACTCAGTGAATTTATTTAACTTTAAACATAAACTTCATCTTAATATCAAGGTAAATCTTGCTTCAAACCTTTATCCGAACTCTTAGTATTTAAGATATTCATTAAATCAATAAATATTGACTACACCAAGAACATTTTACTACGAGTTCTATGATATTCTATTTTATCCGAGAACAAATCTCTTCTTTTTTTGAGGGTTTACTGTCAGGTTTCCTCAATCCAGGCTATGAAATGTTATCCAGGTATCTGGAATCGTTTCTCTTATTTTTTATAAGTTTTCTGATTTATGCGTTGGCTGTCTGCTAACATCTTTTTAATTTTTCTTAATCTTAAGTTCTATGATTAAATAATTAATTAAAATAAATAATAAATTCCATCGGATATCGTATATTGTTTTATTGTTTTTTGTTTAAATTTTGAAATTCCCGCTATCCGGTATATTTTAAAACTTTCGAAAAGTCCGAAATGTAATATTTTGTATTATCCGACACTATCCAAACCGTTTACAATACAAACTCAAACCTTAGAAAGACTCAATTAATATAAAAACATGTATGGAAAGTTGTTTTCATATTAGTTGATCCTTTTTATAGTTTGAGTTTTGTTATTTTCTAAGAATAATTTGTGATTGCCCTTTTATTTTATGCGAAATCTTCAATTAGAATTTGCAATCCATATTTCTAGTAAATCTCATTCAGAGATTTGTCTTAGTTTCTAGAACACTATCCTTAATATTTTTTTTTTCGAAATTTTGAACAATTTGCAAAGGATTCGCTGTTTATGTAGTTATCCGGAATCATTTAAGGTCGTTAAATATCTTATTTTTCTACAAATCCGTCTTATCCGAAGGTTCTAGTATGTAGCTAAAAGCCCATCCTATGTAATTTAGATTTTAAAGTCAAACGGCACCTGTTCAAAATTGCTTATAGAACTTATCGGTTTGTTTACACTTCCACAGCGATTTTCAATCATCAATGAAAATAGGGTCGTATTATTGTGAAAAATTTTCTCATTCAGTTTTTTCTTTTCAATTTTAAAGTTCACGTTGCCTTATTTTTTGTTATCCAATCCTATGCGGAATCATATCTCCGTGTTTGATATTTTTTATATTGAAAATATAAAGCTTTATCCGGGTGTATCCAACGAGTTTTTCCATATTGTTTGATTTTTCCATATAGATTTTAAACTTATTAGAGTAATCCTAATGATAAATTTTTGAAGTTTTTCTGATCGAATGAGATCCGATTTTCTTTCAATTACATTCTATGCTTACAAAGTCAGCTGTGTATGCAGTTTCTACCATTCATTTGCTCAACTTTTTTATTTTCGATTAGTTATTTCAATACAAAAAGTTGCCGTTTTTCGTTTGTACAGAGAAAAGTCACTGTTGATTTGTGGATTTGATCAAGTCATCCGGAGCTTAACTCTCTGTTTTGGTCCTATTTAATAAATATAACTTTATCCGGGTTTATTTAACGAGGCTTTCCATAAATGTTTTTTCTATTCGCAATTATCCAGTTTTATCCGAATTTCTTTTGAACTTACAAAGAAAATCTTTGGTTTTACTTGGTTTGATCTTATCCGATATTATTTAAAATCCATTTTAGATTTATCCGAGATTAGTTGAAACTTATTTCTTAATCCTTATGGCTTTATTTTTATTTTCCCGTTGATACAGATTGATATTATCTGATTATTTCTATTTAGCTATTTTGTTAATAAAAATAATTCCCTTCAGACCCATTCAGTTAGATCAGTTAAATACAATTTTTGCTTGCTTTCCAAGTCGTTTTTTTTTTAATTTTGCAAGATATCCCCAGCATTTACTTATGTTTTGTATTTCACTTTAAAAATGTATCCTTATCCGAGTTTATCCAAGCACACTACGAAGAATGTCACTATTTTACTTTTGATATTTTGAACTATCCATTCTTATCCGGAATCATTTAAAACCTATTCGCTATTATCCAATGTAATTGTTACTTTAATTTTAATAATCTGAAAATAAATCTTAATAGCCTCAGTGACTTTCTCGTTCATTTTACCTGAAACTTATAAAGTCAAATGCAAACAAATCAAAGAAAGTTGGCAATATTTAATTGACAAGACAACAACTGTGATGATGACAGTGTGGCAGTTGCAAGCAGACAGCACCGCGATGTTTTGTCGGTGCCACACTGCCATTGGATTGTCGTCTATGTGTCGTATCCATGCAGGACATTTGTCCGCCACTGTTTCCATACAATCTTCGCTCTTATGAATATTTACCCATAACCAACTCCTACCTTGAATGCAATATGTGCAATTGGCCATTTGTTTCTCATACCCATACCCGCCCCGTACTCCACCCACCCCCGCATATGAGTATAGTCGTGATCATATGCACCCCATTTCCGTTTTTGCATTGCAGTGACAATTGCATGCGATGCAGAGGAGTATTTCACTTCCTGTGTTGACAGTTGAAAGTCTGAAAGATCTCCTCCGCTATACTCCTTCGACTCCATATCATCCATCCATACTCGCCCACACTCGCCCTCATATCTGTTTGGTCTATTCATACTTTGTGACAAAACTCCACCACTGAGGGTCGTTTTTTTTTTTATTTCTTATTTCTTGGTCATGACGATGGTGATGGTGGCGGCACTGCCTCTTGAACGGTAATGTCAGTGAATAGAAGATGATTTGCGCGTAATTGTTTAGAATGCAATTCGTTTGGTTTGTTCGTTGAGTGAGTGTGTTCAGCCCCTGTGACTGAAAAGTGAATGAATGAAAACGTTGAGCGTGTGTTTTCTGTGTTCTTTCTTTTGTGCTGGGGACCGGAATGAGTTGGTAATCCACTAGAGGGTTGAATTTGTGGGTTGCGTATACTGTGTGATATTCTAAAGCCCAGCAACAAAAATAAAAGGTCACCCACCACCACTACCAGAGTAAAACACCCCATCTCCTCAAAAGTCATTTACAGAGATATGGCAGGCGATTATTCAAAGACACATAAGTTGAAGGAATGACAGCTAAGACAGATAGTCTCAAGGGTGCTACGAATTCCCGAAGATTTAAGAGGGTTTCACATCAGTTTCTTCAGTTATACTTTCTAACTACGTTTGATACAAAACAGAGAGCTACACTTAAGGGTTGGCAATTGATTCATGGAAATTTATTGAATGGCCATCACTATCGAGAGAGATGTCCAGTTTGTTGAGTTGAGCTGGAGTATGTTGATGATTTTGGGGTTGAATAGAAATGTCATTCGAAGGAAATGATACTTGGAACTATTTTCAATTCAGGAAAGGATAAGGGAATAATTTTAAGTAAGGTCTTTGGGTATTTATGGGATAAATATAAAAGAAAGTTAAGATTTTCCATCCATCCCAAGCTGTGTAACAAATTTCATGTCATTCACATGATTGGCATATTGAGTTGCAAAAGTAAAAAATCAAATGGTTTTCTTTGTCAATTTTTGGAGCTTTGTTTACAATAATAAATCGACTGAAATTTTGAATAAAAAAAGTTAAGAGCTTTGACGAATAAAAATTAGGCCAAGTCGTAGCAATATGGTTACTGGAACTAGAAAAACAAATCATTGGCGTTTCGATTGTTTTTATTCGCGATACAAAAAGAAACTAGTAATAGCAAGTTCTGAAATTATACAAAATATCGAACCCGATTGATAAAACTAAGCAGTTTGGTATTGTAATGAGACCTATCCGGATCCTGTACCATGAAGAGTCGCTGCCTGAGACACGGCTGTAGCAGCCTTATCCATTTTCTACAACCCCAAACACAACCGCCCGATCAAGCGTTCTGGCATCTGCGACATCTTGGTTTTTCTACCAGAGGCTCAGTCTTCGCCGCCTTGAACTTGGGGCTGAGACTTTAAGACTTTACTGGCTCGCATTACTATCCATTTACTCGATAGATTTTAGCCTATTAGCACCGTAAGCCCAACAGCTGCACCAAAGCTTACCCAATAAGGATGTAATTCAAATTAATTCAAAATCAAATTTTGTATCGATTTAATTTTAAAAGTTTTAAAATTTATCCGATTTAATTCAGTAATGTTTCGTATCCTTATTTATACGTTCATGGATTATCCAAAATAATTTCGGTAATTTCTGAATATGAAATATGTTAATGTAATGCATCTTGTACAAGTTTGCTTTTAAAATCATTAATTGCGCTATCCGATCTTATCCAAGAGTATTTGAGTGTTCTGAAATGATAAAAATACTAACTTTACGATTAGCTTCTCCGAATAAAATGTTGTCCGCTTTTATCCGAAAGCATTTGAGTGTGTCAAGAATTATCAAAATCTCTTAGTGATGACCTCCTCTTAATAAATTGTTATTTGGTCATCTTTCGAAAGTAATTGAGTGGTAAAAATCTATCCTAGTGAGGACCTCCCCGTATAAACTGTTATCCGAAAGCAATTGAATGCATACAAAAATACCAAAATCTGTCTCAGTGATGACCTCCTCTGGATAAATATTTATCCGATGTTATCCGAATGCAATGAAGTGTGTCAAAAGTCATTAAAATCTTTTTAAGTGACGACCTACTCTGTCTAAAGTTCTATCAACTTGGATTTCCGCACAAACTGATTTCTCTCAATCAGCTCAGTATCAAATTTTGTCCCGACAAATTAAGAAAAGTTTTCTTGATATTCAGTAGATTGTTAAATTATCAAAAACCAACAAAAAATTAAAAACATATGAAATTCCTCATAAATTATTTCATCAATGGATTCAGCATTGAAATTCCACATTTTTAAAACTTAAAAATATGTTACTACAAAATTTCAAACTTTAAAGAAATATAGCTACTTTTTAACAAGGAAATACAAATTCCTATAATAAATCGTAATTCCTCATATAAAAACCATCCATCCGTTAATTTCAATTCCCTCCTCCATCAGCAGATGTGCAGCGCCAAAAATATATTCCCACACCGAAGGCTTCCCCCATATTATTAACGACACCAATACCAAATTCTCAGTTCGATAATGACACTCATTCGAAATCACTTGAAACTTTATTAAGTTTTGAAAATTTATGTTAAAATGCGTCACAGCCCACAATGCCTCCAAGTTTATCCCCCAACGAAAAATAAAAAGGAAAATAAAAAAAAACCGTAAAATGATGTTTAAATGTGCCATTTGAACTTCAAGTCACGAAATCCTCTTTCTATATTCAACAGATACTTACTTAAAAACGAATACAAAAAGAATTAACATCACACACAAAAAAAAAATGCATAATAAATTCTTAATTTCAAAATAACTCAACGGACTTCTCTATCTTCCAGCGGCCGTGCCACCGTTAATAATTCCATTCTCATTCTCATTGTTCGAATGTTCCAATGTAGGATTCGCTGTTATTTTTTTTTGTTTTACCTCCCCTTTTGAATCTCTTCCGCCACTCTCGGCAATTATTCTATTAATCGACATCTATTGCCTATACAAAAGGGGAGGACTGGAGGTGAAGAACTTCAGTTTAATTGTCAAGCACAACCTACACGGTGCACTCTCTCCAACTCATCACCGTTTTCTCGCTTTCCCCTTCCCATGCGATGACAGAAGACAAATTATGAGAATTGACAATTACTTTTGACGTTTTTCTGCAAATTGATGATAAGACCAAGTCGACGACGTCTTAGCTTCTTAGCCTACATTGCCGCGCAAAGATGTTTGCGCAGGAGAATTATATAAAATTATACACAATGAATAAAAGAAGGCACGAAGAAGCAAGGAGACAAGAGGAGACAGAAAAAAGAATTAAACGTTAAAGTCTCGCAATTAAGATGCTGAGCTCGTGTGCCAGCGCACAGGCTCAGTGTTGTTGGTGTTGTATTTTCTTTTTTTTTAAATGGGACGTCAGCACTATTATATGCGAAGATAAGTAGAGTTGGTGCTGCAAATGCTGACACTAATGACCCCTTAACGGTGGTCATCTTGATGGTGGTCGTGGTAAGAGTTATTTAAGTGACCATTTAATAAAAAATTAAGAAGAATTTGACAGAAGTGTTAATGTGGCATTTTTCGTAGATTTTTGAAAACTTCAAATAGATGAAGCTATTTAACTGACTCTCGTCAAAAAAAATTTTCAATTCGAATTTAATTCAGCCAAAAATATTGGAATCTGACAGACGCCACCTGTTTTGATCGATATTTACACTTCTCCATTCTGAAAATCAGAATTGACTATTAAAAGTTGGCAAAAACATTATTTTTCACTAGATTCCTTTCGTTTAGTTTATGAGACTACGGCACATTTTTTATGTGTGACAATTTTTTTGTTTACTTTGACTTTTGAACAATATCAATAAGTTGTATCTTATTGTCAATTTTAGCCAGTTAGCAGACAAATATTCGTTCGCTTTCCTTGAATATCACAGTGCTGCTAACTAAAAACTTTCGTCGAATTTGAGAGTTTTCAATTCAGTGGTTTCAAATACTGAAACTTTGATATTTTATTTCAAAGACAGGACTCCTATAGTACCACGTCGAACGTATCGCAGCGTTTCGTTCAGTTTTATTTCACTTTTGTTTTCGAAAACATGAAGAGAGTTCCTGATCCTAGCTAAAGTATGGCTGATACCGCTGATTGCAATTCGGTGTTAGTAAGAATAAGAAATCACGCTTGTCTTGTAACTGAATGAAATTTTAGTTTTTAAGCTTTCAAATGAATACTTGTTACCAGTTAAATGTAAACATCTGCGAAAACGGTACTATTTATTAAATTCACAGGTTTAAAATATAGGAACACTGGTATTTTATTTAAAAAAGAAGAATTAAGGTTCTCCTTCACTTTTGCTTTTGTAAGTGAAATGCACTCCAGCTTATGTATGGCCATTTTATATATTTTTTGTAATCGAAATAAAAAAAATAACTATAATTTTGTCAACTGAACTGGAGATTAACTGTATAGCTGTCAAAAAAAATACTAGTTACCGATTAGTAAAGGAAAAATTAACAAATAATCATAATTTTTTTTATTTGATTTATATCCTGCAACCGCATCGTACTATTCGTTAAGTTTGAAAAAAGTTGTTTTAGCGTGACAGTAATTTAAATCTAAAATAACCTATTTAAAATAAAATATAGAATTTTGCATATGACAGACACTTCCAACTGCCATCTTTTGTTGTGGTTTTGACAGGTGTCAACAGCTGTGACAGTTCATTTAAGCTTAACTAGGTCCTCATTGAATTTTCGTGAAATCTGCAAAAGAAATAAGAAAACAAAAACGTTCCCGCAGCAACTCTATTCGACAACATTCGTTTAACTTTGATAGATGTCAACAAGTGTGACCGTTAAATTGCACTTCATCAAACAACATTTCTCTTCTTTTTTGTCGATGCACTTGAAAAAATGGTAAAGTAGCTTGCGTGTGTCGCAACTCAAATTCTCAATTAAAAACAAAACACAGAGATGTGTCTCTATATTACAGCTCTCACTTCGGGGCCCTCTCAAGCGAAAACCAAACCAATGTGTCAAAAGAGCATGTGCACTTGTCAAAGTACCCACTTTGATTCTTTCAAAACAATTTCAACACATAAAACCACAATGAAGATGAAGGAAAAATAAAAGAGAACGTCAAACAGAGTTACTTGGCCACTTCAGCCGTGGTGTTTTTTTTTTTTACATTCTTCTTTTTCTTTTTTATTTGTATCGCCATGGGTGGCGAAATACAATGACAGAAGAATTTTCTCCAAAATAAAAATACAGCAACAGCAAAAAAAAACCGCTTCGTGTAGATATGCAATTGTCATTTGTAAACAATAAACACACATGCCCGCAGGAGCCAGCACAAAAAACAAATGAAGCCCTACAGGATATTATAACAGTTCGTAAAAAAAAGAAGACGAACAAAAGCAACACACCATTCCAACCAAACAAATGAGCATCAGGGAACGAGTATAGGTCCTAGTGAGTGAGGGAATGAATGGTAGACAAAAAAAAATCGACAAACAACTAAAACAGGTCCGTTTTGTTTGCGGAACAGTATCAAATTCCAATGACAATAGTTTCGTGTTTACACATCTTCCAGTTTGAAGGGAAGTGCTTGCAAACAAGTTTTTTTTATTTTACCAATTTGTTGATCAAAATAAGAAATAAAAAAAATAAAAATGGAAATGGGAAAATAAAATGGAAAAAATGAAAAAAAAAATTCTTGTCAGAAGTGGGATTCGAACCCACGCCCTCAGAGAGGACCAGAACGCTCAGTAACCCATGTTAACGGGTAAGATTGCTCTTGAGTCTGGCGCCTTAGACCGCTCGGCCATCCTGACAGTTAAAAGTTGAGTGTCAATTGAGAATATTGATTTGATAGTTTACGAATTCGTTTAGATTGAGGTACATTGTTAGCTGTAAGTCTTATGATAGTTCAAAAGTTTCTTCTATGTTATCACTCAAGTGGATTATTTTTATATAAGTGGATTAGTGAAAACCTAAGAGTTCTGAAATATTTTTCCCTTGTTGACTTCTAATCTGATGCTTTTAGCTATGTTTAAGACTAAATTGTGACGTTTTTTTAAACTAGTGTTACCTGCTAGGTAAATTGAAATTGTTTATTTTGTCATAAAAGCATAAACAGATCTGTTTGTAATGGCGGAACGATACAAAGTATCGAGTGTCAGTGTAACTTTTCACCTGTCATTATTGTTGACATTGCATGACGTGCAGGTTCAGAATTCACAATGCTCTAATCCTCATGGCCGCGTATGAATAATTTAACGAGATACAAGCGCCATCTTGTCTCTCACAGAACAGAAAGTCAATTTGAGTTCCACATGTCACAATGAATGCCATCATTTTGACACTTTCAACCCCTTTTCAGTTTCATCTTCATCTATACATTTCCAAGAAAAAAACTTCCCCATTTTGTTCATTCATGCGAAAACTATTAAAACAATTTTATACACATAAATTGCATTCCGTTCGATTGAAGGCAAAAAAAAAAAATAAAAATTAAAATCATCATCATAATTCCTTGTTACCATGAATTAACAAGGATAAACAAAGAGGGAAATTTTCGACTACCACAGGGTTTACTGGTTTTAAGAAGGAATTTTATAATGTAAATGTATAAATATAAACCTACTTTTGATGAATGAACGAGCACATTTCTCAGGGTCGTTGAGTTCTGTGTGGCATTTTCATCAGGGTCTTATTATATCATGATGAGTTGTTATATTTTTGAATGTATTTATCTCAAAGAGAGAGAGAGAGAGAAGGCATTTTAATTACTCATTCGCTCTGAACTTATTTATCATATTTCACGAAGTTGGTGCTGTATTTTTCATCGTAAAAATGGACCATTTGGTTTGTTATTTTAATGAATAGCTGTCGTAATAACACCCCATTAACACTTGGTACAGTATAATAAAGTGAGTCCTGATGATTTTTTTTTTTTTTGAATCAAAGGAAAAAGAAGGGATGAAACAGAAGCGAGACAATCGATTATGATGTCATGTCTGGATGTTGCGATGGGTTTAATTGTTGTAAGAAATAAACGAATCGTGATTCATTTTTTGTTGATAGGGAGGCCATTTTGATTTTTTTATCTCTGTTGACAAAAAGAAGTTTCTTGGATCCCCTTCAAGAAATCAATAACATCCTGGAAAAATCTGTTCAAGATTATGATGTGATTTATATTAAACATATTCATGACTGGGTTTTTTTTGGGTTGATAGCGATGGAGTATTGGAATTTTCTTCTAAGTTGTTATTGAGGCGTTTGTGTTGCTGATGAGTTTTTGATGTCCGTTGAATTAGGCTAATAACCTAAAAAACAATCAAAGGTCCGAAAATTGGTCAATAAGGTAGGAAGGTATTGTAAAAGAAGAGAATTTGTTTTTCTTTTTTTTTAGTGATTCATGGTAATGCCAACTGGCCAGTTAAGTTAGCATTACCTACCATGGGCCATTTAAAAAAAAACCCGAGAGTTTTTTCTTTCACGTTAATTTTACGACAGTATTCCTTTTTTTAATTTCAGTTAACCTCATTTAGAGAGGTGGTAATGCTTAGGTACTTGATTGTCTATGAATTCAAACCTGATATATTTTTTAAAACAATTTTACGACAAATTAACGACCGTCGTTCTACATTTCTTTTTCTTTTTTGAGTCCATTTTACCCCATTTTGATGGGTTGTAATGCCAACTTGGCTGCCAAGTTAGCATTACCAAAAATTATTATGTAAATATAGATTTTTCGTTCATGACATTTTGTTTTTTGGGTACCTAAACTGAAATCCTATTTTAAGTGATGGTAATGCTTACTTGACTGTCTAGTTAGCATTTCAGGTGTTATTTAAAAAACACATATTTTTTGTTGAAGATTTAACGACTTCACACATATTACTCTTTCGGTTTTGCTCATATTTTATTTTAAACAGTAACTATGCTTATTTGATTGTCAAGTTAGCACAACCAGGGGCCTAAAACACAATACCTACATAAAGTGCTTGTTGAACAAGTGAAATTCAACAACCCTTTAAATTTTGTGTAACACATCAATACAACACGTCTAGGAGACCTTAAAAAATTGTTTTTGCTTCTTTCAACAAGTGGGAAATGTCATAAATCTACCGTTTCTGTAACTGGAAACAACAAGAGTTCAAAAAATAGAGAATAAACTTATTGAATTGTTTATACATTTCAACTGATGGTTGAGGACTTGTGCAAAGTCAACCAGTAAGAAATTAACACTTGCAGTAGGTACCTAGCGTTTATCAAGTTTGTTAAGAATTTATTAAATAGTAACAAATTTGGTTGATAAAGTGTTTAAGTTTTTATTCTGAATCGAATAGTGATTGTGAGAATAAAAAATAGACAAATATGTGTACATGTGTTGTCCGTGTGCGGTGTACAAAATGTTCATTATCTAACTGAAAGTTCTTCCTACACACAACGTTGGTCCACTAATAAAAGAAAAGGGCTGACTTTAGATAAACAATTTTTTTCGGGCACTATACAACTCATCGTATAAGAAAAACTTGTTGAACTGGTTCAACAAGTCGAGGGATTTTTTTCAATTGAAAATGATTACGTTTTTCATTGAATTACAGAAAAGATTTTCACTTGTTGAACAAACATAGTTAAACAAGTAATTGTTGACTTGTTGTTCTACGTTATAGGCCCCAGGAGTTATTAAAAGAAAAACTCACAATTTTACAACAGATCTACGACAGTTATTCACGCATTACTTTTTTATCTAAACTGACAAACATTCTTAGTTTAGAACTTTCAAAACTTTATAGATACATACAAATTTTAACATTTATGTAAGTTCGCAAGAGGTTTCCTTGAAGATTTAGCAGACCAGGCTCCTCAGTAATACCTGAATAAATTAAATGCCACGCTTGATTTGGGAATACTATGTTAATCACTAGAATTATAGTATGAAATGTTCAAATTGTTTGCATGTCAATAATCTGTAATAAGAGAAAAACTTTCTAGTCCGAAGACACCTTCATGACTAAAATGACATTAGGGATAATAATTCACTGCTGTTATTAGCAATTTTCCTTAAAAGGTGGCAAAGTACTCATGAGTAGATGAAAACCCTAATCTAGTACTATCAACTGCACATGCTCTCATGTGCGGGTAGATACATTTTACATGGAGAAACAGGTTTATGTGTTCCATTGAAAAATACTAGCAAAATACTCATGAGTAAGTACTTTGCCACCTCAAAACGAAAACGACTATATTGACACAAAGTAAATGAAAAATTGCACTACTTGAAATTCATGTCCCACTGCTATTATGATTGTTTGATCAATAGTCTCTCTTGTTGACGTGACAAACAAAAAGATAGCTTTCTTCAACGTCAAGTTTAATAAGAAGATGGAGAACAGACTACCCTCTGTTGGAATTCATTAAAGATGATAATTAGGCGGGAAAGCAATTCGGTATAAAATACTTTTAGTTTCGATTACCAATATCTTAACGAGAAATGACGTCATACAAAATTCAAGCACAGTTTTGGAAATTTGAATAAGTTTTTTACATGATTTCTTAAAGACTTTGTAGAAATTATTTTTTTGATTCTTCACGTTAGTTAAAAAAAAAAACTACTAAAAAACGACTTTTTGTGGTGCTTCGGTAAATTTTTCGCTACCTTTTAAATTTTGATTTGATGAAGATTTATAGACTTATACAGCATCAATATTTCTGTAAATTTTCAAAATGAAATATAGAGTACATTTTTTAAAAAAATAAGAAAATAAGAGAATTTCGTATACAAAAAAAACTTAAAATTTTGTTTTAATTTTTTGGAAAAATGTACTTTTTATTTCATTTCAAGTCAAAAAAATATCTAACCAATGCGAAAGTGTGAAAGAAATTGATGAAAATTGTTGTTTTTAGTTTATTTTTATGACGGCTACGAGATGTACAAAAACAACACAACTTGTCCCTTTAATTGATGTCCGTCAAGTTAGCATTACCAATTTTTACAATCCAATAATTGAATAAATTGTCGTAAATTTGTCGTGAAAGAAAATTTTGTTGTTTTCGCTTTTTTTTTTAATATTAGCCCCTGGTAATTTTGACTTGACAGTCAAGTTAGCACTACCACCCCTGACAAAAAGTAAAATAAACTTAAAGAAGAAAAAAAAACTATGAGTGAATTTGTCGTAAATATATCGTAAAAGAAAAATTCCTTGAATTTGACAAAAAGCCCCAAAATTGTTGTTTTTTCAGCTTTTTCAATATTTCCAGCACTACCATATGAAAACTTTTTATTCTTAGCGTTTTTCGGTGTGGAATATGTTTAAACAATTGTCGTAATATGTCTTTAAGTAAGTTGTGTCAAAAAATAATCTGTCGCGCCTTTGTTTCTATACAAAAATCCTTGAATTTTACAAAAAGCCCCAAGAGGAATAAATCTGGCGGTTTCAAACTGTTTAAAACTTGATGTGGAATACAACTATTGTTCCTGAATTTCTATTAGGTTGTTGAATATTTTGCATAAGCTCAAAATTTTATGTGGGAAGGGAATCTAATCGTGCTTTATCGAGATTTCCATTCATTCAGACAATTTCTCGTCATTACCCGAAAAAAAATGTTAATTTTAACAAAATTTTTGACATTGACATTAAAAGTTCATGAGTATGTTGTATGGTTGTATTTTTATATTCTCTTCAAACTCATTTTATATTTTTCATATGAAAACGACATGGAATTTCAATAACAAAACACATAAGTACCCTAAGACTCACCTACCTCATCACCAAACGTCTATTATTATTTTGTGTTCCATTAGACTTTCGAAAGACTTACCTCTTACTTAATTCTTTCTGTGACAAAAACCTTTTAAGCTTTGACAAATAATACTATTTGCCAGTTCATAATGAGGTATGAGTATTTTAATGGTTTCGTGTGAACAATATCAAAACAAGCTTAAAATGTGTTTGAGTTTTTAAGTGTCAGAACGTCATTGTCATTTTATAATTTGACACATTTTATAATTTGACACATTTAATATGGCTAAACACAGACGTAATATAAAGTACGAAGTACCTATGCGATTTTATGATAATGGTTCAAACTTCGAATCATTAAATGGACGGCACACGGCTGAACCGAACCAAGCCAGAAAAAATAGAATTCGATATTGATAAAAGTTTAAAGGCCAGTTTTAAATGTTCTGGTTAAAAAAAATCCTTGTCGTTTTAACTAAAAACTTCACTGCTTTTATAATATTTAACCGCAGTATGAACCACGACGGATCAATTTTATTATGACAGATCTCATAGCAGTAAAGCAGCCATTTGACTCGGAGGCCAAAGTTCCGAGCAGGCTATCCGAGACTTTATCCGAATTTGTCCCTCTTTTGGATCTGTTTATCCAGATAATCTTTCAAATTCTCGATGAGGTTTAGGTCTGGGTATCGTGGAAGGTCTTCTAATTGCTTATAGAAGCACCATGGAGTAACCATTCCTTAAAAAATGTCTATGTGTGTTTGAGGTCGTTGTGTTGTTGGAAGACTTTGGTAGCACTACACGATAAATTGGATCTTGAAATACAAAGGTAATCTTTATTTCTCATCGTACTGTCTGTAAGGATGAGATTTCCAACTTTATATGACGCCATGATCCCCAGACCACTACCAAAACGCCTCCGAAGAATTATCATGCAGCCATAAATTTCCGAAAAAATCGAAAGTGGAAAACAGCTTAATGCTAAGAAATATTAAAAGTAGGGTTCATAATTCTGGGAAGCGATCATGTCAGTGGATGTGAACAAGTTTGAGATTTTTGGTTCAAGATAGCCAACGAAAATATGGCAACTGAAAAACACAGAATTAAGTAGGTTTCTACCAAAAAGGTAGGAAGTTTGATAATGGTCTGGGGGTGAATTGCGTCTTCTGAAGTACGATGAGAGATAGGGTTTACCTTAATAGAGACAATTATTAGCCGTGCAGTGTTATAAAACTGGGGGTTAACTGATTCATAAGTCTTCCAACAAGACATCGACATCGAAATTTGTCAAGGAATGTTTACTCCGTGGTGCCTCTAATCAATTAGAAGACTTTCCACAATCCCCAGACTTAGACCTCATCGAGCATTATTGAGATTATTTGGATAAATAGACCCAAAAGATGAACATATTCAGCAAAGAGGCACAAAATTCACTATATATTGAAGAACTCCAAACAAAAATCCAGCCGAATTGACGAGGAAGCTAGTAAAGTCAATCCTAAGACGCATAGATGCTGTTCTAAGGGCAAAAGGCAAGCCGACGAAGTATTAGTTTTAAGTTTTCGCTTTAATTGAATAGTGTACACCTTTTTTGACGCCATAAAAATGAATTATTTTTTGTTATTTTATTATTTAATTTGTCTACAATATTTTTTGCTTAGTTTTAGGCCAGATCCACACTATTGTGCCTATACCGATACACTCTCGCTACAATAAAATATTTTTACATAAGAAGCAAAGATAGAGGATGGAAATCGTATATTATGTGAATATACTCATTGTTTCTTGTGTTTGAATATTTTATCGTATTGAAACTCTATCGATATTAGAACTAGGTTAGGTTAGGTTGAAAGGGGTGATAAAACGGCGACCCGCATCATCTCACTCGGATCTCAGTGGATCCATTGCGCTCCCCAGGGTGAAAGGTGTGTGGTGAGAAGGGATAAGGAGGGGGTTAAAGGGAAGTTTCAGCTGTGGGGGGCCTCCCTGAACCTTCCTGAGTTTTGAATGAATTTTAGGATTTTTTTAGTGGCAAGACAGCGATGTCGCCCAGTTCGTCGAAGAAGTATTCTCCTAGGGCTGCTTTTCTGGTTCTAGCTAGGCTGGGGCATTCACACAAGAAGTGAAGGGAGCCCTCTTCCGCCTCTTCCTCTCATGATGATGATGATGACTCTCTACATAAGTCCGATGAGCTTATGCCCATTCTGTTCATGAGGGTTCCCATAGAGTTGTGGAGTTGTAGGTCGCCAACTATGAGTGGTAATTGAGGCCTGCTTAACTTGAGTAGGCATTAAGTTTTTTTCTTCGAAATATTCGGCTAAAGGTACTTTCAAACCCGACAGGTGTCGATAGATGACCATCTGACATTTGCAGCTTCCAAGAAACTCTAGTGTATTCTACTTTTTTCTTGCTCCAGTGGCATGAGTACCGAGGCCTCGATTTGGCTAGAATCAAGAGATGATTCGCTTTTGGCCAGTTCATCTGCAATTTTGTTCCCGTGAATATCCCTATGTCCTGGGCCGCATTATAGGGTAACTGTGTTCGTTGCGTTAAGTACTCTTAACTCATTTCGGCAACTATCGAGCAGTTTGGACGTTATGTTGATTGAAGAAATGGCTTTAATTGCCGACTGGCTATCTATGAAAATGTCAATATTATTGTTGGCTAATTCACGCAAGGCAAGATTTTTCGCGTCTACACAACTGCCAGCACACCAGCATTAGAACTATAATGTGAATCTGGCTTAATGTGAATGTGGCTTTGTGTGATTCTGGGCTTATATGGCAAAATAGATAAACCTATTTAAAAAAATAAGGAAATGCTTTTACCAACAGATCGAATATATTTGCTTCAACAGAGTTACAAAAATGCAGTTTGAAGCTGTACACTTTTTTTTGACGCTCACTGTACTACCTAATTTTGATTATGGATCCTTCTGATCTCAAATATAAAACTTAAACAAAATTCAGTTCTTTTGAAAAATGTATTTGCTTATATCAAATGAAACATTGACTGTACTACGACTAACTATTACGTTCCTCCGCCAATTGAATAATTCAATTATTACGTTTCATTTCAGTAACGAATTTAATGGATTTTTTCTTCTAAAATTTATTATTCGATTTTATGAAATGATACCAATTAAAATGCATTAAGAGATTTTAAATATTTACCTACATATATCGAAACACAACACCAATCATCGTCGTCGTCACACAAAGTTAAAATATCAAAAATCAATTTGTATGTAACCTTCGATTCAATTACCTACATACAGCTTCCGCCCCTCAATAAAAAATCCAATTCTAATTTAATTATAAACGAATCATTTGTAATTAAATCCATCTCTCGCTGTTCTTTGAATTTCCCGTTATTGATTTTGTAGGCTTATTCAATCGAATAAAATATTTTAAAATTATTTCTTCATCAAAAAATTGTATGCTCAATGCTCACGTTGTCGTTGTGATGGGTAACAGAGTAAATTATGGCAAACTGTCAGACGAATGATATAATATCCAGTTACCTATAATGTAGCTTTTAAATATGGACACTTCGTTCAACGGGATACATCCATTTAGCCATCCATCAATTGAACAAACTCACCACAGACACAATACATAAATATCCAAGCTGATTTGGTCGTAAATAACGGACAAGAGGCCATTGGCACGTGACACACAAAATGTCGACAACCGAACTAATTAGTTGAAAGGTAAGACAAACGGGTGCCGGAATGATACCGCCATTCAGCCAAGTTCCCGTCCCGTCCTAACCACTTACCATTCTCAATCCTCATCCTTTGTCGGTTCATTAAACCCGCATAATTGAAGATACAAATATACAGTAGTCCCCCGGAGGGGCAATCGTTCCGTAAAACAACATACATATTTTGCTTTGCTTTTTCGTTCCCGACCCGACCACATTGACAAAAATTATTGGGTCAGCAAATAAATTTTGTTTTTGTTTTCTTTTTACTTTGCCATGCATGACAACCATGTTGGGGGGGCGGGTGAATTGCCTAAAGCCAGTAGTAGAGACGTAAAGTGGCAGCTGCTTGAGTGATTCCAACAAAACCGGAAGGAGAACAAATTTTGTTTTTGTTTTTTTTTTTTTTTCTGTGAGTATAAATGTACTGTAAACACAAACAATAAAAATGGTAAATAAATGGGGCCACCGCACATAGCAATTTGTTGTGAGTTAAGTCGCCCCCAGGTAAAGCACTTTTAGCTCCATCTGTCAGATTCCTCAATGACACTTGCTTGTGTCAACTTAAATTTAAAAATAAAACGAAACAAAAAAAATTCAACCACTGACAGTTCGAATACAATGCACATGCCCATAGCACATGCACATGCACATGCAATCCTAAATAGTCTCTCCTTGGCCACCTGTTTTAACTTAATGCTCTTAAGGGCAAGTATTGGTTTGATAAAAGAAAAAGTTTGATATTTAAACTTATTAAAATTATATACTTAAATTTATTTTCTGGAGTTTTTCAACAGATCGGAATGGAATGCACTAGGCGAGGTGATAAGAAGATATGTGGATGTTAATTTGGTGGGTGGGTATAGTCAGAAATTCCAATTACTTAGGAACTTACTGAGGTAAAGGGTGTTTTTTTAGACGTATGGTTTTCAATCTGGCAATACTTTTTTCGGAGTTGATCTTTTTGACAGCTGTCACTTGATTTATGCTCAGTTTGGTTTGCCATTTCATAATGAGCAGACTTTCTCCTGAACAATGTTTGTAAATCGTAAAAATGTATAACCAAAATAATGGTTTGGTTCGCGCGACTCATCGCGAAACAATCAAATTGTTGCAGGAAAATTTCGGTGAGCGCATTTTGTCGCGGTGTGAGCCTGTGGCGTAGCCTCCAAGATCGTGCGATTTAAAACCGCTGAACTATTTTTTGTGAAGTTATGTAAAGTCACTTGTCTACACAGATAAGCTCGAGACGATTGACGTTTTGGAAGAGAGTATTCAGCGTATTGCTGACACACGGCCCCAACTGCTGCAAAAAATGGTCGAAAATTGGGCCTTTCGGCTGGAATTTATTCAAGCCAGCCGCGGCGGCCACTTGCCCGAACTCAAACATAATGGCAAACTCTTATCTTTATAATAAAGCAAATTCTTGGCCATACCATTGAATTATATGCGTTTTATTTCTTCTCGAAAACCACACGTTTAAAAAACAAAAACCCGTTATATTCATACGAGTACATACTGTACTTATATTACAGTTTTCGAAAACATCAGTTAACGAACATCATCAAACTACATTTTTTACTGTGGAGTTATAACTCTAAAGATGTTATGGAGCATATAACTATCAAATTGCTTTTTGGAAACTAATGCTTTTCTCGCTATCGACACCCCAATGCCATTTGGGCACTTTAGTTTTTTAAATCTACTTAAATTTTATCCTCTCAATTATCGATAACACACATCGATATCGAATATACTCAGCGAAATTTTTTAAATTTTCAAAATCTTTCAATACCTCTTATTCCAGTTATTTATTTGTGTATTTTGTTTTTAAAGGGATTTTCAGTTGAAAATCCCTTTTGTTATTCCTTTAAATACAAAAATAAATAGCTGAATCAGATGTTTTTTTTCGAAACTTGTAATTTTTTTTTGATTTTTGCTTAATACATATCTTAAGGGAAAGTATCGATATATTCATTGCTACAAATAGAACGCACATTGGGAGGTTGAAAGTTGTAAATTACTACGCCCTGGTTCCCTACGAGTTGTCAAACGCCACCAATTTTGTTTATTTTTTGACAGAATAGATTTTAGTAAAAAAATTCCCAGTAGTTTTCAAAATTAAGTTTTAGAATTTTTAATTAACTTAAAACTAAAACGTACAAAAAAAGAGCAACTTCATGCGACCTACCATTCCTATCATTTTATTTTATTAGTTGACATTTTTTAATGAGTTTTTTTTGTTTTTTCCTTTTTTTTGAGGGTGTGAGCTCGCTTCTAGGGATAAGATGGGACATTTTTAAATGGCAATTAATAATGTCGGCGTTGACAGTCTTTATCTCTTTTGGTTTGTTTGGATCTAAATTGTTTGACTGTTTTGTTGTCATTAAAAAAACACTAGTTTAATTGTTGTTGTTGTTGTTAAGGATTAGGTACATGAGTAAAAGGGCAAAGTTGATGGTCTTTTGTTTTGATTATTTATTTTTGTATGTAACCTCTATTTTTCTCGTACTCTCATGGAAAAGGTAATCTAAGGAGGATATTCTTTGCCAAGAAAGATTTGGATTTAGATAGTTTGCCTTGTTGGCTTGCACAAGTGCAACTCGAGAAACATTTTAACTTCTTAAACAATGACATCGTGTTGGTGGATTGTGTGAGCAGTCCTTTTGTTATGGACATTGCATAATTCTTAGAGAAAGGAACGCAACAAAAGGATATCTGATTTTTTGTTTGATTAATGAAGGAAAGATTTTATTTATTTCAAAGATCTTATGTTTTATCAAACTGTGGTATAGAAGAAAGATTTTCGAGATAAGAGAAATTAATTTTCAAATAATTTTGAATACAAATTGTGAATTTTTGAGTTTTTTTGTTTTGTTATTTTTGTGATTTATAACAATAAGCTATGAGTTGGTGTTTTATTTTTAATTCTTTTGTTATTTTCTTTTAATTGTTGTATTTATAGAACCTTAAGGTATTTCTAGGAAAAATATATTTTATTGGCTATCCTTAACAGAAGCACCTTAAAAATAAGGAACTTCAATTTCTCACACGTATGTCGATAAGATTAAATTTTGGACTACGTGTACGTATTCCAAAATTAAAAAAAACTCAAACAATAATGATATCGATTGACAGATTGGTCAGCTTCTCCGTATTAAGTATTGTGAAATCGGCAGCGTAGAATCTGTGTCAAAATGGAAAAAGATCAACCTTATTTTTTTTAATAAATAAATTCTTCTGTTTAATTTTTTCTGAGTAGATATTTATTGAAATATTTAAGCGAAGTCAACCTAACGTCCGTCCGTAATAACAAATTCCCGAATACGCACCGTATCCCCCAGTAAGGAAGAAATCTTTACCGCGATCTCAGCACTGAAGAACAACAAAGCGGTTTGACTTGACGGTATTTCTACAGAGATCATACGAGCAGCGTCAACAATATCGTCTGAGCCACCACTCATAGAAAAAGCTTGGCAAACAGAGAGTTTTCCTGAGGAGTGAAAAAAAAGGATGATTGTCAAGCTCCCAAAAAAAAGGAGACCTTAGGCAGTGTGAAAACCGGAGAGGAATCGTCCTAGAGCAAATGAAAGATCACCTAGAACTAGAAGACACGCTTGATGTCGAACAAGCAGGTTTCCTCACTGGATCCTCCTGTGTGGATCACATCAAACAGTGCGGATCATCATCGAACAGTGCGTTAAATATCGATCACCACTTCATCTGCTGTTCATCGATTTCGAACAGTCATTTGACAGTGTCAATAGAGAATTTTTTTGTCTTGCCTTGCGCAGGAGGGCCATCCCGGATGAATTGATTGCTATTATTAAGGCTACATATGAAGGATCCAAATGTCACGTTCTGCATAATAGAAGGTTAGCAGAGGAGTTTGAAATCCAAAGTGGGGTCAGACAGGGTTGTATTCTGTCACCAATACTGTTCCTGTTCAGTGGAATCTGCTATCACAACTGAAATATCTGGACTACACGGATGACGTATTGAATGAATCTTCATCAAATGACAACAAAGGTGGAGAGAGAAGCTGAAACCGTCGGGCTTAAGATCAATACGGCAAAAACAAAAAAGAATGAGCCTTGGAACTTCTTCATCTACTCAAATAGATATTTCGGACAACCGGTAGAGATGGTAGAGAGTTGCCAATACCTTGGGAGTATTGTCTCTACTAATGGCGGGACTGAACAAGATAGAACCAGCCGAATTAGGAAAGCAAAGGCTGCGTTCGGAATGATGTCCAAAATATGAAGAAACAACTCTATAAGCTCAAAGACCAAGCTACGACTGTTTCGCTCCAATGTAGAATCCGTGCTTCTTTATGGATGCAGCACTTGAAAACTAACACCCACTGTCGCAAGAAAGCTGCAAACATTCGTAAATAGATGTCTGCGAAACATCTTACGGATTTTGTAGCCTAAACGGGTCTCCAATGATAAACTTTATGCGAGGACATCGACTCTATAATACAAAAACGTAGCCGCAGTGGATTAGACATACGCTTCGAAAAGGCCACATGTGCATTACGAATCAAGCGATGCAATGGAACCCTCTCACGCAGCGAGGCAGAGAAGTGGGCTGACCTAAAAGTACTTGGCGAAAAACGGTCGAAGAGGAATCAGCAAAACTGGGGAAGATTTGGAGAGAGCTGAGGTACATCTCCAGAAATTGTTCGCTATGGCGCGTAGGAGTAGTGGAGGCCCTATGCCCCGCAAGGCACTATGCCCAGACCCTAGGTTCATTAGTGTTCGATGGATGAATATATTCATACCGTCATAACCATCATTTCACAATTTACCGGATATTCTTGATTGGATTAAGGTCAGGGCTTTGTGGTAGTGTCTTCTGTTTGAGGTACCTATATCGCGTGTAAATAAAAGGTACAGAACTGGACCTAATACACTTCCTTGTGATACCCCAGCCCAGTCTGTTATCTAGATATCCGTTTATAATGTTATGAAGTCCTTCAGGCAGATCTTCTCTTAGTTTTAATTTGAGACCTTCTTGCCTTACCTTGTCAAACGCCTCCGACACATCCAAAAAGACTGTCGAACAGATTTTCTTTTCTGCAAGAGCTCTCTCAATTACGTCAGTAATTCTATGCACTTGATTAATTGTCGAATGCTTGCTTTTCGATCCGAACTGATGTTCAGGTATTTATTGTTTCTCTTCTATTATCGGCTGCAAGCGCAGGAGTAGTATTCCTTCAAAAACTATTTATACTATAGGAAGAAGCGAAATCGGCCTGTAAAACCTTTTTTCGTGAGATGGTTTGCCATGTTTCAAAACCATTATGACTTCCGCAACTTTCCATTGGCTCGAAACATATTTATTATGTACGCTACCAAAATTTAAATTTGTCTACCAATTATTACAAAAGTACCTAGTGTACCTATTGTGCCTGTTTAACGTTGAAATAAGTACAGGATTTTCTTATTTATTTGGAAGAAATTAGTGGGGTGCGTCATTTAAAAAAGATCCACTCTAATGTATATTCACTAGTTTAGATAGTTTGGGAAACATTTTCACCCATCACTGTCTACAACTATACAAAACAAGGGAAAGAGAAAACCATCGATGCTTATAACGGGTGATTTTTTAAGAGGTTTAGAACTTTAAAAAAAAAAAAAACAAAAAATTCGAAAAAATGAATGAAATATTTATTTGAATCGATAGTTTGAACCTTGCAATTTAATGTTTAAAGATAATTTCATGCAAATATTGACCGCGGCTGCGTCTCAGGTAGCCCATCCGCTGAGTCCAATTTTGGCATACTCTTTCACACATATCGGCCGGTATCTCACGAATGAATGCATGGATGTTGGCTTCCTGTGCGTCAATCGAAGCGGGCTTGTCCCTATAGACATTAGCCTTGACATACCCCCACAAAAAATAATCTAATGGTGTCAAATCGCACGATCTAGGCGGCCAATTGACCGGCCCGAAACGTGAAATTAACTGTTCACCAAACTCGCCTCGCAATTGCGCCATTGTTTCGCGTGCTGTGTGGCATGTGGCACCGTCTTGTTGAAACCACATATCATGCAAGTCAAGAACTTCCATTTCGGGCAAAAAAAAGTTTGTTATCATCGCTCGGTAGCGTTCACCATTGACAGTAACGCTGCGATTCGCATCATCTTTGAAGAAATATGGCCCAATAATGCCGCCGGCCCATAAGCCGCACCAAACAGTGGCTTTTTCGGGATGCATTGGTAGCTGTTGCAATGCTTCTGGCTGATCTTCACTCCAAATGCGGCAATTATGCTTATTTACGTACCCATTCAACCAAAAATGAGCCTCATCGCTGAACACAATTTCCAACATTTTGAACATTTCGAACCGAGCACGAATTTTGATAGTAAAATTCAATAATTTGCAAGCGTTGTTCATTTGTAAGACGATCCATGGTCAAATTGCAAACCAAACTGAAGCTGTTTGACAGTGACACAAGGTACTAAACACACGTCAGCTGTCAAAACCAGTGTTGCCAAAACCAAACCAGCTAAAAAATCACCCTTTATTAATGCGATTTTTTGTCTTGGTTGGAAATTTAAGCTTAAACGCAATCCACATACCTATCTACACCTATCAATGTCCGAAGAAAAACTACATTCCAATTCAATTTAATTTCTTGACATGCAGCGGTGAATGTTCTTCCATTCTTAAATATCAATGGTTAACCATTTGGCAGCAGGGCAATACCACCAGCCATTCTGCCACTTTGACTGCAAATACACATATCTTCATCTCTAACGTCTTCAAGACATCACAACTTCAACTTTGAAGCTAGTTAGATATTCATCGCACAAAAAGACGCTTTTGTGGAAGATATTTTTATAACAAAAGGAGCGGAACAAAACAAAATGGGAGGAAAAAAAAGGAATAAGGGAAGCCGAAGACATTCCCATTCTTATCGTCATTGTGTCTCTAAATACAAATACACATCGACGTATAATATATATAATGTACACGTTCTGCCAAATCGAACAGTTTTGCGCTGTTTTTATCTTTTTATATATCTCATGGCATTGTTCAGGTATTCAAAGCGTGTTCCAATGCGCCTCGCCGGCCGCTTAGCTTTTGCTGCATCCCAGTTAACAGTTTCAAGCATACACTCATAGTGGCAGCGAATTCAATTTATATTCAGTCGATTTCGATTTTATTGAAAGCGTATTTAGGTCTTGTGTTCCTTTTGTCGTCTTCCCTGATCGTCCCGGATTTGAGCCATCGTCCTATTGTTCGGTGTACCTACTTCTTCTTTGGAGAATGATAAAAGCTTTTATGTATAGCCTGTACTCCTTAGTTGTATAATGACGGTACCTATATTGTAAATAGAAGTTTTGCAATTTTGGTCGCGTCATGTAGCGTTAGCTAAATATGTACACCCGGGGTAGCGGACATGAGATTCCTTATCGGTAATGAATTTGTCATGTCTTCTGGTTCCTTTGGAGATATTTTAGTGATGGAGTACTGTTTATGTAGTAACATCGTTGTTGAACGGACATGATGATGACTGTGGATACCAGACGACGACGACGATGGTGACAGCATCAACGACAGAGGTTCGGTTCTTGGTTTGTTAAACTGTGTAAACATGGTTTTCACTTTAATGAGGTAAAATTGTTACTTTTTTTTGTTTTGTTTTTGGCAACTAAATCCATGCATCCAGTAGATGAAAATGAAAATAATGTTCACCATCCTTAAGGATGCTTGTTTTTCGGTGTTGTTTTGGGCGTTGGTGATTATGAGTGTTGAAACACGAATCACAGTGTCTGGAGTGTAAACCGCTTATGAAGGTTTAACAACCTCTGATGGGAGAGTGGTAATATGAAGTTAAGGAAACAAAACAAATATCAACAAAATGGTCATCGAAAACAGGCTGCTTGTTTGGGTTCCAAATGCTTGATTTTATTCAAAAGAAATATTTAATGGAAAAACAAGTAGTGGATTTGCTTGCATGTATCAAACGTTAACGTTTTTGTGCCCGTATTATGAAGTATAGAGAAAACGTGTCCCCACAGCTCTGAATGAGTAATGAGATGACCAACGAAAAAGCCAACAGGTCAACGCACAGCCCCTTAAAATCATGTCAAGTCAAAGCGTTTCAGGTTGACCATCATTGCATGCATGCGGAGAGGCGGTCTTAAAAAAAATATATAAAATCTAAAGCAGTCAACTGACTTAAATACAATTTTCAGACATTAAAAATACCGTAAGACATCATCAAAGAAGTACGACTAATGACACGCCCCCTTTTAAAAAAGGTCATCTAATCGTCACAAGTTGATGTAAATGAAGGGTGTGTTCTTAAGAAAAAATGTAGGCACTGTAATTCGTAATAATTCTTCTACAAAATGTTTTCCACGCCCACTTTTGGGGGCGTTTTGACAAAAATTTAGTTTTTTTTACCAATTTATATGAAAATAAAACGAATTGACCTAATAACGAGTTTAGAACTAAATATGTTGCAAAATATTTACCATGCCCAAGTTTTTAGGGCGTTTAAGACATATAATTCCTTTTTTTATTGTTTCTTAAAAATTAAAAAAAAAACTTTCAACAAAAGTTTTAGAAAATAATTTTTTAAAAAATTAGGTCATAGAAAGTTTCTACCACGCCCATATTTGTATAGGTGTATTAGAAAGATGTAGTACCTACCTACTAAAACAAATAAAGTTAAACTATGGTTCGTAAACCATAGACTAGGACCAGGCTCTAGGACTTAAAAAAACCCATAAATTGCTTATTTTATGGCCCCTACAGATTTTGAATTTTGGACAAAACAAAGTATATGCTAGCAACAAACAAAGCTTCATCTGTTTATCGCGTAGGACAAAACCTCACTGTTGGTAGCAGTCATTTCGAGGTAGTCAAAGAGTTCACCTACCTCGGAACAAACATCAATCCCACGAATGACTCCTTAGTGAAAATCCGCCGAAGAATTACCCAAACGAACCGTTGCTACTTCGGTCTAGCCAAACAAATGGGTTCAAACCTCCTTTCCCGAAAAACAAAGTGAATGCTATACAAAACGCTTATTTTACCAGTTCTGCTCTACGTTGCCGAGTGCTGGGCGATAAGTTAAAGGGGAATTGATACAGGGCACTTTCGAGAGAAAAATTATTCGGCGGATATTTGGTCCAATATGTGAGGAGGGCGAGAGGAAAAGATTCCATTATGAATTGTACGAGCTGTACCAGGATGTGGATGTGGACTACACTGGATCGACCACATTGAGCGAATGGAAAACAACGCGCCAGCCTAGAAAATCTTCGAATCCCAGCTCCCAGGTTCGAGACGACCAGGAAGACCGATCATCCGCTGCAATCGACCAGGTGGTTTCAGACCAAGAACGCTTGGTCTCGAGGACCTGAGGGAGTATGTGAGGGACCGCAACCGATGGAAGACCGCAATATCTCAGACAGAGACCCCCCATGGATCGGGAGCCGGATAATTGATTAATCATAAATTTTGACTAAGAATACGCCTTGAAAATGGTACTAATGCAGAGATCTTGGTCCGCAAAGATAATTATTTCCAAAATTTAGGGTAAGGATTTAAAATCCCATAAAAGAAATATTCGAATTTCGAAGGTCTAAAGTGTGTATTTAAAGGTTTGCAGGCATTAGCTGCTAATGCTTTTTGTATATTCGGTACATGATGACTTTATGTAAAATATGTACTAAAAGTCCAATCGGGGAACACCAATAAACATTAACTTCTTCAAATTCAATTTCGAATTTGACTTTAAAAGTTTCAACTTTAAAAATTCGCACAACAAAAATTTTACAATCAAGTTACTAATACTCGTAACTAAAATGCTCGTCTTTAAAGTATGCTCATATCAATTTCAGACTCCAAAATTTTATATTTTGAAAATTATTTCTTAAGATAATTCAGATTCTAATACTATATTTATTACTTAATCAGTGTCGAAAACCCAAATATTTAACAGTCGATAAAATGATTTTGCCCAGCCCTGAACAACAGTGCGCGTTAACGAGGTTTGAAGCATTGTTTGAACAGTACAATGCCTTTTTTGGTAAGCAGTCTTATCTGCAATACCCACACTCCCAGCCTGGCAGTGCAATTTCTTACGTCCATAAACTCTATTCCAAAAAAAAAACTCATAAAATCGAATAAAGAAAAGAAATTCGGAAGTCAAACTCATTGTAAAGATAAAATTAACTTTGAAAACTTTCTTAACTTTTTTTGATAGGGCTATAACTTTAATTATTATTGAAGACAAAATTTATAGAATTAAAAGTATCCTTTATTATAGATGATGATTGTTGAGGGTTCTAAACTCTTTGTTTGTTGCTTAACCATGAACAAGATAAAACACTTGAACATCAAATTCATTTTGTCTATAAGAATAGAATTGGTTGATAACATAAAATAGTTTTCCCATAATATTTCTTCCTGACATTCAAACTGAATTTATGGCATGTGAAAGATACATGAAACGATTTATCGATTTGATTAACTGAGAATAGGTTTTGTTTTCCTTTTACAATGGTCTTTTGATGACTTACACATAACCCAATGAGGGGTGCTTATTTTTGATCTAGATTTAACCATTATCTCGCGTGAGTTGGGATTCTCATTAAAAAAAAACCATGCTCATGCAAGACCTCGAAATACTCCAAAAACAAAACATGTGTCCTACAATGAATTTGTCTAGTTGAGTACATAGTTTACCTCCTGGCATTATGTAGACTCTTGAAAAATTCCCTTCCTTGACACTGATGAAGACAATCGATATCACTGATATATTCCAATGAAGTCGTTCGTCACTATGTAATACCTTCTTCGTCCACCCACGTCTCTTACACACAATAGCTATCAAATTGATTATTTAATCATATACGACTATAAAAATAGAAGAAAGGTTTCCATAGGTAACTCGTCATGTCACTGAGCTCTTCACCTTGCTTACATAAATGTCATCGTCATTATAGGAAGCATTGTCTAGCTCCAGCGTGTCATCATCAAGACTGACAAGGGATGAAGAACAATGTACAATTGACTGTGTTTCATTCGGTATCTCCTAAAGGTATCTTGATTTTTTTTTTCAGAGCACTATACTTTCAAGTATCTATGTAACGAGGTGATGGGGGCAATATTTTTTGTTTTGTATTTTTTTTTTCAAAACGAAGGTCTTAATAATATGATTTCTATGGTAGAAGTATGACTGCAGTAAAATCTCTCATTAGGGATAGCTCGTTGCAAAATTATATTTAACTTTCAAAAAACCTTTATTGAATAATAATTGATTTACAGCTTCATTCAAAATTCAAAATTTTGAAAAAAAATTCTTTTCATAAATATGAGAACTGTATTCAAGTTCGAAAATTATTATCCTCTTATAAAATTCAATAAACTTTTGAAATGAAGAGCAAGGAAATCGCAGAAGATTAGCCTGAAAGTGAAATTTAAATCGTTAAACATTTAAACAATTTCTCAAATTAATAAAAAATCTGTAAAAATTCTTCAATTTACATTACAAAATCCTTAATATTTATTAAGGTGACCTGGGCCGCCCACGTTCTGTAACACAAAATTTTTAAATCTCTTTGACGGACAATTCAGCTTCAACATTATTGCTGTCTGTCTAAGAGAGATGTTACTGTACTAAGAGTAAAAATTGTTCAAGTTATTATCTATTTTGTGTATAAGTACGAATTGCTTGTAAAAGTGTCACTGTTGAGTTGTTTTTTAAAGTGCTGAGTGGGAAAATCTATTGAATACAACATATTTTGTCAAGTACCTACTTAAAAGGGCTTAGTATAAATAAGATTTGCTTACTTATAAGTTATAACCTTTACCTGGGATTAAATTTGATTTATTCTTGTATATCTCACTGATGGCCGGCGTACTTAAGCGTTTGTTGTCAAATAAATTATTTTTATTGCATGATTTATTTTTGTTGCGGTAAAACGATGTTTATTGATATTGAAGAACTACTTCAGACCCTGAAATTTAAATTATTAAAAAATTCAAGGCTCTATAAATAACATTGTTTTCCAAAGTAACGATTTTTAAATTGATTTTTTTTTAAAGTTCAATACTTTAAATTTTATCACCATCGTTATCAATTATTAAAGAAGTTCCGACCTTGACCACTTTCAAGAATTCTCCAATAATATTTGTCTCTTCTTAATTTAAAATAAGAGCACATACTCGTAATTTGTTCCACTACACTCATTTCTTTTTCATATATTTTTCACGGAAATGAAATTTTCAATCGCAATTATCTCTGAACAACAAATTTTGCCCTATGACAGTTTTATAACATTTGGGTGATATTTTTGTATATTGGGTCTTTTTGTATGACCTCTTAATAAATTTCTTAAGAGCATGGGGTGTAGATATTGCATTTGGTATCGATGAATCTCTTCTTCGTTGGATTAGAAATCACCTTTCGGACCGATCAATACGAGTTATATTGGATGGTTTCAAGTCTGATATTCATAAAATAAATGCTGGTGTACCGCAGGGCTCCGTGCTGTCTCCTACTCTCTTCCTCATTTTTATTAATGATCTCTTGATTGATGATGATAGCAGTCTCGGCTTTTCATATTTGTTTCTTGATTCACATCCCTGCACTTTGGATGTGGAACTTGAACGGCAGCGTATAATAAGCTCATTATATTCTTAACTAGACAGCATTGTCCAGTGGGAACTAAAAACCGCGTAGAATTTAATGCTTCAAAAACCCAATGCTGTCTGTTGTCGTTAAAGCCAAACCCATCCCCTATGCCGCTATCCATGAGTGGCACTAGCATCGAGGAAACTGAACTGCTTTCAGTTCTCGGTATGTGCATCACAGATCACCCTCTGTGGAATGATCACATATTGAACGTCGCTAAAAACGCTGCAAAGTTTTTAGGTTTTCTTCCAAGAAGCAAGAATTTTTGTTCCCTCTTCTGATCTGGCTGTAATCTACAAAGCCTTTATTCGCCCAAAGCTTGAATACAATTCTCATATTTAGTCTGATGCTCCCATAACCCATTGTATCCAAAAAGGAGCTTGGTGATATTATACTTTAACGGGAACATTTGAATCACTTGAACATCGCCGTAATGTTTTATGCCTTACCTTATTTTATCACTATTTTAATAATCAGTGTTTTAGCGAAATAGCCAGTTTCATTCCTCCCCTTCCACCGTAATACTCCCATTGTCAGGTATGCTCATCACTCATCAGGTTACCCTTGAGCTCAATTTCGGACGTACTGTTAGGCACAGAGATTTTTTTTAGCCGAACCACATGAATATGGAATGCCTTACCCCATTTTAATATTCAGAATTTCAAAACAAATGTACATCGGTATCTCCTTTTAAATCCTTTCCTTTTTTCCTAACGCTCGCACTGTATTCAATCATCTTAAGGGTAGTCACAACCCCTTTACTCACTCATAACGCACTCATAAAAAAAAATACAAAAATACATGAAACGGTACATGGAATTAAAAAGTAATGTATGCAAAACTTTTAGATATTGTGATTTCCTACCCAAAATGCTATGACACTTTTTTTTCTCCGACTGATAGTTGAGAAGATATCGGTGTTTCAAAAAACAAATTGACGAAAATATCTCTTTTTTTGGCGAATAACTCAGAAATGGTGAGTGTTATCGAAAACATTTGTAGGAAGAGTTTGTGCTTTATGTTGCCCTCTGTTAAAAAAATTAACTTATTTTATCTAAGAGTTTTTATTTTAAGGATATAATTATTTAAAAAAATTTCGTCAGAACCCCAAAATTCCAGATTTTTTCTTTCAACTCTTAAATAACGAACTTGTCATAAAATAACACTACTCCGCAACGGAAATCGCCTTTAAAACAAACAAATCTTTTCTTATAGATTTTGGCATGTTTAATCCGAATCCGAAGTCAAAATTGCTCTGGCACGTCTCGTTTTTGAGATATCGCAACATAAACATGCTAAAAACCCGTTTTTTATGTACATTTTAAGTCGAATAGCTTGACCACTGAATATATTTTTGAAAAACTATTGATGAGCTCTCAAAGAACTGTATTCCATCTTTTGAAATTAATTTTTTTTCTCAGAAATACAAAGTTTTCAAAAGTCACTCGCTTAAAAAAATGTAGAAACTGATGTTTTGAAACTTTTCCGCCTTGTATCTTTTAAGGGACTAACTGCAGGGAGTCGAATAAATGGTTGTAAGCTTAATATTTCTTGTATATAGGTACATTTTTTCTCCCCAACTAATAGGTACCTAAGTACAGTGTGGTCAAAATGTGTTGGGAAGCGTTGGGAGGAGGAATTCGCCAAATATGACTTTGAGGAATAATAGACTTTGAGGAATAATAATATGAAAAGTCCAACCTGTAACGAATTTTTGTGATGCCAAAACCTGGTTTGACCGTACTATCAGTGAAATAAAGTAATGGAAAAAATCTTTTTGGATTTTAATACGCTTAAATATTTCTTTTTTTTTAATTCTGTGATCAAAATCTTCCCTACACACTTCACTTTTTGAACATCGAAGAGAAGTTCCATCTCGCAAAAAAAGATATTTTTTACAGCGTAAACCATAAAAAGTACACAATTTTGAAGTTTGTTTTGTTTTTTTCTTATACAACGGATTAGTGAAAGTAAACATTGAAGAATAAAGACAAATCTGGTTCCAGGTGAAAACTAAAATTATGAGGAATAAGTCCTCCAAATTTCAGCTGAAAAAGCACAATAATTTTATTTTTTTAATAGGTCAACCTAATTTTAGAGGTCTCTATTCTTCAAGTCATTAATTTTTTTCAAAAAGATGTGATAGAATTTTTCTGAAACCTGATTCAAATTAAAAAAAAGTCTAATCTGTCATAATTTCAAAAAATTATTTCACCGGTGTAATTTATGATCAGTTTAAAGGCTGCATTGTAATCAACAAAAAATATTAACACACTTTTTTCCATGCGATTTACCAGCAACAAGATATTACCACAACACAATTTGTAGTTTATTCAACTTTTTACAAGAAAATATTTGTATTTTTTCTTTTATTTAGCAGTCATTTAAGATAATAATTTTTTTATATAAAACGGACAAAAGTCAAAAAATAACGGTACCTATTTTGTGTTTTTCTGTTAAATGGAAGGTAAAGTTTTTGAAAAATAATTTATCCTCATTTCTTGCCATAAGAACTCTTATGACTTTACTTTTTTGATACGAGGCCCCACTAAAAAGATATTTAGACTTCAAAAGGATTTTATTTTCAAAAATTCTTGTTTTTGGGTCTTGTAATAATTTGCAACGCGACTTCAAGAGAAAATAGGGAAAATTCCAAGTTAAAATTTTTCAACAAAACTATCTTTATTTTTCTATGAGGAATACTCAGGTCTACGGACTTTTGCATGAGTATTCCTTATAAAAATAAAAATAATTGAGTATTCCTTATAAAAAATAAATATAATTGCTTTTTAAAATTATATTTTTATTTTTTTATTTTTTTTATTTGATTTTTTACTGTCAAAGAATTAAAAAAAATATTTCTCTAAAAAAATCACAAATTAAATGATTCTTATTTTTAATAATAAATAAATATGAAAAAAATTCAAAAAGAAAATTCTTCTTATTTTTCATTTCCAAATCGTCAAGGTATCGTCCGAAATCCTTTAAACCAAAGATTTGCTTCCATAGGTAGGCAACCAACTTCCAACAAAAAAGCTGGAGATACCTAATTTAAACTCAAATTGCATAATTGCACAAAGAAACATAGTAGCATCATCATTGATTTATACTTCAAGTTTTGAAGCCACCCACGCCCGCCCTCTCAATCTGAATCTCCATGTCAATGGCTATAAATTAATCCTAAGACACTTACCTTAAAAATACTCTTCCAATCCCATTAAAAGATCGTAAAAATCCTTTTGAAATTCCCTTATATGTAGAATATCTTATCTACAAAAGTACCTACCTACATTGTATACACATAAAGATAAATCCCTTAAATCATCTTACGTTATTTCCCTATCTAAACGAACAATGAAGAATAAACTTGAATTTATTGTTATGCAAATATTTATTTTTTGCTAAATTCAAACTTTGCGACAGCATAAAACCTACTTGCCAGGTACCTTTTTTTTTTTGCAAAATTACTCTTCTGGGTCTCGTATAAAGATGGTGTCAACTTAAATATTTATGTTCTTACAAAGTATTATACATTCTCATTTAAGCCTAAATTGTAATAATTTTCTTTTCTCTCTAAACACCTCATCCCTCAAGGTTTACTTACACAAGTGCTTCCCTAGAATTCTAAAAAAACACATTCTCATTAATTATGACTGAGGAGTGTTGTAAGGAAATAAAAAAAATTTCTCTTCCTTGAATATTTTAACATAACGTGTGAATTTCCCAGATGTCTATGCTACTTCATACATTATATTCCTCACAACGACGACGATGATGATGATGGTGTGTGTCGGCGAACTTTAAAAGTCTTAAAAAACAAATCCATTAAAAAAGATGAAAAACCTGCTATAATAGATCCCTGTGTCTTGAGTCACACGAATCTGTTTTTTTTTTAAATATGGTTGCACTTACTTACTTTTCTAAGACGATCCCCTTCTCTTTAAAACATCAAAAATTATGTCTCAATTAAGATAGTACATCACGTTCTTTTTATTCATTCTAAACAACACAAATATCGA
Source organism: Dasysyrphus albostriatus (assembly GCA_946251815.1). Classification (NCBI taxonomy): domain Eukaryota; kingdom Metazoa; phylum Arthropoda; class Insecta; order Diptera; family Syrphidae; genus Dasysyrphus; species Dasysyrphus albostriatus. The sequence goes on from OX276335.1 coordinate 231,944,502, forward strand.
CATAAAATGAGATATTTAATAGTATGGGAGGTAAGGTTCTATTTTCATGGAAATCTATGGTCAGTCAACAGTTCATGCACTTAAGCAGAATATCATCAGAAATGTTATTTGCGGAATAAAGAATGTCAAGTTTCAGCAAAAGAAATCAGTATTTATAGACGAAAGTATTGGATTCCATTATTAACCACAGAATTTGTATTAAGATAAAATAAAAATGCCACATCTTAAAAAAATAAAAATTAAAACCCCTTGTTGAAAGACCCTTTACCAAGCAATTTTTATCTAATTTATACCAATCCGACGCACATAACAAATAGAAATTCGATACTCTGGACCTTTAGCACCTCATACATGGGAAATTTGATGTTTGAGAATGCCAACTAACTGCCTGACCAGAATAGAGTGCTGCAACTGGAGCTGCAGCTGCAACTGGAATAGCTGTCAAAAAATGCTGTACGTGCTTTTTTTTACTCGGCCACAATGTGCTGTACAGCTTTTTGACATTTTAGGCAATTCGTTACGCTCACAACTTTGAGACGCCAAAAAAGCTGCATGCAAAAGTTAAAAGTTGGCCAACTTGTCCAGCTGCGTCTGCAGCTCTGTCTACAACTGCGTCGTGTTCTGTCCGTATCATTGGATTTGTGTGTATTCAACATTTTGACAGCTATTCTAGTTGCAGCTCGGTCTCCATTCTGTTCAGGCAGTAAATCTAATTGGTCAGAAAATTTCAACTAGTCCTAGAAAATTGGTCAGTCCTAGATAAGCAGACATAAGGCTTGAAGTTTCTCAAGGTCACACGTTTTTTTGGCACCTCATTTATGGGAAATTTACAAAAAAAAGTATATCAACTAAAAGATCTCTAGATCATGAAAAAAGGTCAACTATTTTCAGTAATTGGTCAGTCATAGTTTTTTTTTCTATGAATTTTCAAAATTCATGAATGAAATGACCTCATTTGGGTCATTCCAAAAAATGAAATATGCCATTTGAAAGGTAACTTCATGGTCATAAAAGGTCAGCTATTTTCAGTAATTGGTCAACCTTACATATTTTTTTTGTATGAATTAAAAAAAAAATCAAGGTCATAGCGATTTTTGGCACCTCATTTTTGGGAATTTTACAAAAACTGTTTACAACCTGAAAGATCTCTTGATCTATATAAAAGGTCAGGTAGTTTTAATAATTGGTCAGCTATAGATTTTTTTAAATGAATTTTTAAAACTTTTCAAGGTCATAGTGTTAAAAATACACCTCATTTATAAGAAATTTACGAAAATTGTATCCCATTTGAAGGATTTCTAGACCTATATATATAAATCAGCTTGTTTTAGAAATTGGTCAGCCATAGATTTTTCTTAAATGAATTTTTAAATATTGGTTCAAGGTCATTGCAATTTTTGGCACCTCATTTATGGGAAATTTGGAAAAAAAAATAATATGACCTGAAAGGCCCTAACATCTATATAGCTACAAGGTAAGCTAGTTTCAGTTATTGGTCAGCTATAAATTCTTTTTTACGATTTCTTTAAGTTTTTTTTCAAGGTCACGAACGACTTTTGGCACCTCATTTGGGTAACTTTATAAAAAAAAAATATATACTCTCTCTCTAGGTTACTAGATCATTATAAAAGGTCAGTTAGTTTCAGTAATAAGTCAGCCATAGATTTTCTGCTATGAATTTTTATCCTAATGCGTTCGTGACCTTGAAAAAAAAGATTTTGTGTAATCTTAAAAAACAATGATTTTTTTGAGAAAAAACTGCGAGAAAAGGAAAATAGACGAAAAACAAAAAATAAAATAAAATATCTATTTTAAAAATCAAGAGGGCATATAACGTATTTGTATACAAAAATTAAAATTGTGGCCTATGGAGACGACAAAGTAATTTTGGTATCGGGAAGGAAGTTTCCACCATCAAAGATATCATGGAATTCCCACCAAAAGATCTATCTTCTTGGGCAGCACAAATCTGTCTCGGGGTTAACCCTAAAAACGCTGAACTAGTTCTCATTACGAAGAATAGGATATTAGAGGACTTCACTCCTCCCTAGCTTAACGATATTTCTCTGAAACTTTTCAAAGAAGTTAAGTATCTCGGAGTAATCCTTGAATCCAAGCTAAAATGGAAAAGTATCAGAGGACAAAATGAAAAGAGCGCTTTGTGCTTGGGTACTTGGTGGGCTATGCCACAGCAGGTCATCCTGTGGATATACAACGCGATTGTTCATCGAAAACTTACCTATGGTTCTATCGTAAGGTAAGAAAGGCCGTTGAAAATGTAAGCTATCTCAAAAACCTGAACAAGTTACTTAGGAATAACATGCGGACAGAGGTCTGCGCCACAAGCAGGGCTGGAAATTATTCTAAGCCTTCCAGTCCTGGGCGAGCACATAAGATGCACAAAAGTCAAAAGTGCATTTCGATTCAAAGAACTGGGCTCTTGGAAGCTCAGCACCTATGGTCATGGGTCCATCTTGCAAAGATATGACACCGTGGCTGGACTTGATGTGACGCCTGACTACATACGATCGATAGTAGATTTTAACAAACACTTCTGTATTTTAATACCCGAAAGACATGGATGGGAACCCACGTCAATAAGTAGTGAACACGGTATCCCCTTCTATATCGATGGGTCAAAAATGGAAAAAGGAACAGAAGCTGGGGTGTTCTGTGAAGCTCTCAATATTAAAGAATCATATAAATTCCCAGATAAGTGTAGTGTCTTTCAGGTGAGTTTTGCGCTATTGAAATGGTTCACAAGAAAAACTGAGCTCATCGAAAATCACATTTTTCACAGCTAAGCTGCTATCAAAGCAATAGCCAGGGAGACTATAAGATGCAAGGCAGTATCGAAATGTAGCATTCTGAACAATATTTGCAACACTAACCAAGTCAAACTCTGCTGGGTTTTGGACATAGCAATTTAAAGGGAATGACAAAGCTGATGAACTGGCAAGGAAGGGGTTAGTATGAAATAGAAACGGTAGTAGCCAATTAGGTAAGGAATTAGACATCCCCATCGACGTGATTAAAAGGAAAATAGCCCTAATAACGAAAGAGCAAATCAATAACTCCTGGACGACCAGGAACGACTGTGTTATCTATAGAAGTTCGTGGCCTAGAATTAATGAAAAGAAAACTCAGTGCATTTCATCGCTGAGTAAAAAATATAAGAGAATATTGATAGGTCTACTAAACGAACCAGTCTATATGAACCAGTAGTTTAGGAGCATCTCTGCTTTATTTTGTAGAGGGATTACAATGGACCAATATGCCCCCCTTGTATGCAACGGTCTCTGTGCTGTGCACGCCCCTCTTAACCTTACCCAACCTAACCCCCATACCAAAGGCAAAGTTAGCATAATCTTATCGCTGTAATTAAGTTTTCATCAATTTCCAACCCAGCATCCCAGACTATGAGTTTCTGACAAAACAACTGCTCTCACAATTTATTTTTCTTTTCCACGCGTTCCAACATTAACCAAAAGCAAATTTATGTAACGAAAAGAACAAAAAAAAACATAAACACTAGCAAAATGAAGCAAGAGAAAGAAAGAAAGAGACATAGATAAAGTGATGGTATCCTAATGGAATCCAAAGAAGATGCGATACATACCTAATTTCCCATCCACCAAAAGTCCAAAAACATAACGAAAAGACCTGCGAACGTAAACAATGTTGATGGGCCATTCCCGGGAAATTATCATAAATCCTTCTGCTTAAAGTTGGAGTTGGAGTTAAAGCACTTTTCTACTCAACACGGGACAACCATCAGCAAACACACCAAGAAAAGATATCCTCTTCTTCTCTCTGGCCGCCACCACAAACGACGACAATGTGCTTTGGAAGAGATAAATTAATAAAACTGAAGTTTCTATTCCCGAAACAGATCCTGATGGATGATTTATACTTTTCCCCTGCAACGACTAACGCCATTTATCGTTCCGTAAACTATAGCTGAAGTAGTTGTCGTAGTAGTCTTACCTTATAGCTTACTTCAAAACTAAATTCGAGACTTTATCATCAGATTACCATCTCTAGGGGCAAAACAAATTGTTCTTCGTTCACACTATACAGAAAATCCTTTGAATTCTACACTATCCCATCAACCGGAACTACCTATAGGACTTCCTATATATGTAGGTACAACACAATTTCCATTTCAGAGGAAGTAAATAAACAACAAGCTGCTTTTGTTGTTGATTCGTTTTCGTTCCACTTTTTATGATGTAATTCTTCTGAGATAACAATTTCGTGTGATCGTTTAGCGAGTTTTTCCTTAATATTTTCCGCTTCGTTTCCGACACGGAGCGATGTTTATTTATGTGGGTCATTCTTCCAATTACAAGACAATTTATTTCGATGTTTTTATTTTTAATTGTAACGAACAAGACGAACGCAACATTAAAGATGATGGGATGGAGGCACTAATTTGATAATTAAATGCCTTGTGCGATATCAAAATTTATTTGTTATTATCAGTAACCTATTTCAATATTCTCATTGACTTATCGAGTTAATAAGTGCATGCAATTCAATTATTGTACTGGTGATAATGAGAACATATACTTATCTTCCCCAATGAATAGGGGATAACTTTTTTTCATTTCAAATGCAAAGAAGCGTGTGATATTTCAAGTGGAATTGTGAAGTGTGGCGTATTGGAATTCAAGGGCTTGTTGAATCGGGGGGCTTGCATGTGGTGATGATGATGATGATGATGTCATCATCTGTTGATATTCCTCCAACTACAAGTATTTCATCTTTAAACTAAAAGAGAGATGATGATACTTTTACAAATAGATTCGATTAGATGTTGGGAGATAAATAATGCTGATTGATTTATTTATGTTTCTGTTTCTGGGACCATGAAGATGAAGATAGAGGGTGATCTTTATGATTTGGAGTTGAACATTTAGAAAAAAACGGGAAATAATTGAAAGAAATGAATTGAATTATTGAATTCTAGCTTAAAATTCGTCTGTATTTTTAAGCTTTGTTCACCCGATATGAACTCGTATTATTTTCATAGGTTTTCTCTAGAAATACGACTGGGACCTTGTGCATATTTTGGGAAGGTTATTCTTATGCATAATTATGAAGCTGAGCTGGCATTACAAATAGTTCAATCGTGTTTTTATTACCTCTCACCAATACGCCTCAAACTATCAGGCTTTCTCAAAGATGCCTCAGTAGGGTACATTTGAAGGAGTTTGTCTGTCGTTTGACTGAGTCGGCAGTTTTTACTCTAAGAGTTACTTTTTCCTGACGTTTGTTATGTCAATGAGTGTTAAAATTTCGCGTAGACAGGCTTCCAGATTTTCTTTATGTGGGTTCCTCAAAGATGCCTAAGTAGGGTGCATTTAGAGTAGTTTGGCTGAGTCGTAAATTTTATCGAAGAGTTTCTTTTTCCTGACGTTGGTTATGGCAGGCTACCGGATTTTAGTTATTTACCTACATTGCCCGTCACTTGTTTGAGGCCACTTTTTTCACAATCGTTTTTGTCGATAAAAACCTGTGTTTTCCTGGAAATTTTTGATATCTGTGAGTAGGACCTACATATATTCTTTTCAAAATGAACAACGTTAAGGGGTAACTTGAAAAAAGGGAACACTTTGGCGGTATCTGAAACAGGGACAGTAGATGATCTCAAGACTCTAGGGTTTTCAGGCCGTGAAATAGCATGGAAAATAAAGGGAAGTGATAGAGGGCTGTGAATAATCTAAAAGACTATGGTAAAAAATGTAAACGATACCAAAAAAAGTAAAAACATCAGAGAAAAAAGGTCAACTCTGCTGAATAATTCGAATTCCGCACGATTATTGCTCAGAATATATTTAAAAAGTGGTAAAATTAGACTGTTTTGAATGTTTTATGCCAGTGATAATACCCCACTTTAAAAAAAAAAAATACAGTTCAAATTAAGGAACAGAAGGACCCTCACATGAATTTCGTGAATGAGTAACAAATGGAAATGGGTTGTCTCTTCGGATGTAAAAAGGCTCAATCTTGACGCATCCGCCCGACGCACGCATAGAATTTTTATTTTAATAATTTAAAAGAAGAGGAACTTATTTTGGCAAGTATTCAGGAAAACTACGAACTTTTGCATTTTATTTTATTCATCGGACTCAAATATAAGCCAAAACTTTTCGGCTTAGCTTTATCAAACATTTTTTGAGGCTGATAGATAATTTGAAGATAAAGATGCCCTAATAAAGGCATCAAAATAAAGGCATACTCATTACCTATTTATTGACAGAAAACGAAATTAATAAATATTTATAAAACAAAAAAAGAAAAATATTTCGCACATGTATTTAACGAGAAAAAAGGATTGAGAAAATAGTGGCCTCAATCAAGTGACGGGCAGTGTATATTACCTATACTCGAAAGCAAAAAAAAAAGATTTTAAAAAATTGAAGGTGCATTTCGAATAGGATTTTCGTGTATAAAATTGATGGGAAATTATTCCCAAATAAAGAAAATTTATTTCAATATTTTTACATCTGAAAAAACCCTTCGGAAAAGTGTTCATTCAAAATCATTTATCCGTTATAATGTCGAAAGATGCTAAACTGATTTTGATCGAATCAATTTTAATACTCCCTCGTTGTATAATGGTTAGTTCGTTGGGCTCTCATGCCAAAGGTCTGGATCCGATACACAGCTACAGAAATGTTTTCCCCGAGGTATTGCCTCCTGCGAGGAACTGACAAATCCTTCAAAAGGATACTTGTTATGAAAAAATGCTTTTTATCTAGCCGTTTCAACTCGGAAAAAAATTCCTGAACACAACATGAACACAGGAATGTCTGAAAGTTGTAAGTCACTAGGCCCTGGCTCTCCACGAGCTTTTGCGACACCAAATTTATATTGTTTATTGCTGTTATGAGAATGCTATAAACTACTATAGCACCAGATGTATGTGCTTAAATCGCGATGTCTTGTGCCGTCAACAATAAATCCCATTTATGCTAGTTTTGATAAGTTTTTCAATATTGTTTTTGTATTTAAAAAAAAAACTAGAAAAGTTCGCAAACAAAATAACTAGGTATACGTAGAGTTGTACCAATCGATCGTAGAAGCTTTAAATCTTCTTAAAGCTTCCACTGTCACATTACTGACAGCAACATTTGTTTTTTTGTATTTAGCTAATTTATCTATAAAGCAGTGGCGAGAGTTCATATTGGTTCGTTAGAATGTTTCTACAGTAGTATCATCAGCAAACGTGGCTACGATAATTTCTTCTGTTTGAGGCATATCGTGTGGAAATAAAAGGTATAGAACTGTACCTAATACACTTCCTTGCGGTACCCCAGCTACTATTTCTTTTAAATTTGAACACTCATTTCCGAAAAAGTCTGTTATCTAGATATCCGTTTAGAATGTTATGAAGTCCTTCGGGCAGACTTTGTCTTAGTTTTAATTTGAAGCCTTCCTGCCACACCTTGTCAAATGCATGCTACACATAAAAAAAAAACTGTCGGATAGATTTTCTTTTCTTCATGAGCTCTCTCAAATACGTCAGTAATTCTATGCACTTGATCAATTGTTGAATGCTTGCTTCTAAATCCGAACTGATGTTCAGGTGTTAATTGTTTCCCTTCTTTTATCGGCTGCAGCCGCAGAAGTAGTATTCTTTCAAAAACTATTGATATTTTAGGAAGAAGTAAAATCGGTCTGTAAGACTTTTTTTCGTGAGAAGAAGCAATCCTGACATCAATGTCTGTATAGTGAGATCGATTATCTGGAAAACAAAATGGTGTGGCGACTCCATGTTGGCACTATAGAATTTTTCAACATCCAAGGAACTGGTAGCAAACTTGAATACAGGTCACAACTTCAGTTTCGTTAGTGAGATCGGTGATTTGGTGAACGTAAAATTACATCACCTGACGTGAGTTCATCGAGTCTTTACTATAGATAGTGAAGTTTTGATTGCGTCCCTTTCAGAAAGTATTATCGTGTAAACTGTATTTTCCTAATATTGATTCAAAGTTTTTGTTGAAGTAATTTTGACATCGTTCTTCGTTACCTACCTTACAAGTTAATTAAAAACAAAAAACCTTATCACTGATGAAACGATAACAAATTTAAGACTTAATTCGACGGTTTTTCAGCTTTTATTAACACTAAATGTTCACATAAAATTTGTTTTTCTCTCTTCTTTAAATCCAATACATTGCAGAGGCAGAGTCAGACTCAATTTTGACATATGGCTCATAGTAAAAATGTCAAAATCGAGTCCGACTCCTTCCGCAACTCATTCGTCGGATTCTGTAATCTGAATGAATAACTTGTTAAACATAAAACCCTTTCATGCGTATTCCGTCTGTTATCCTGTTTACCAAGGATTTATTGTTAAACCTTTCCGCTTTCCTTAAAAGTCCATTTTAAAGATCCATTAATACCTTAATTGTATAATCTCTTACTTTGAATTTTGGGTAACCACTAAACTACGTGCACCACAAGACTTGAGTCCACAGGGAATATTCAAATTTATTTAGTAAGGAAATCACTTTAATGATTTTGCGTTAGAGAAAACAATGATTTTTAATTAAATTCAAAAAGACTGTCCATAGTTTACACAGAGGACTAAGTGTATGTGTATAGATAAATCCATGTCTTTTTTAATAGCCGGATGTGTCTTAGCCTCTTCTTCTCTCTGGACCATAACTATACTGTATATAGCTGTGGCAATAGTTTAAGCGTTCCTTTAACAGCATGAGCAAACAAATTTCTAATCTTCCCACCCTCATCACACATGTATGATGAGTCCCTCGATTCCAACCAACATACCGAGGCTATGCCAAAACATACATTGAGAAAGACATTTTCCAGCATATTAAGCACGTAAGTAGTCCTTTCGGAAGAAAAGATATATATACTTAGACATGTATGCCGAGCTATGTCGTCCCTTGCCCTTGCCCTCAGCTTCAACAAACAAACAAACAAACAAGCTGCAGACCATAAAATCACCACCATCAGGCTTCCAGGACCCAACCTTCATATAGGTTCTATACTTCCTTTTGTATATTCATCGCCACCTCTCTTCGGTATTAAATATGAATGTGCATCTATTTAGCAAACACAAGATGGCACACCGAAGAAGCACACAAAACTGTCCTGACATCCGAGTCGACCTCATAAAGCACTAAAAACGAGCACTAAAGGACACATATTCACATATTCACATATTCCAGGATATACAAAACGAAGACTTTTATGAAATGGAATTCGCCAAATGGAATTGCGACATAATACTTCGTCATATATGTACCTCAAATTGGAGGGACCTCATGTCCTCATTGTCGTCGTAGTCTTTCTTCGTTGCCGTTTTTTTTTTTTACAAATAGCATGTTGTGTATATTTGAAAGTGTAGGAGAGTAGGGGGTAATAATAATGACACGCTGGCGCTATATTGTGTGTACTGAACTTGGTTGAACTTGCCTTTCAAAAGATTGAATTTTAGACTCTTCAAGAATGGAAAAGGAGAGCATACAAAAAAAGAACCACCACGCAAAGTGGTGAAAATGTAAACCTTCACCTTCGAAAGAAATAAAATTAATAGCAGCTGTAAGCGAACAACTTTCAAGAAAAGAACTGCAAAATGATGAAAGCAATATACAGCTAGCGACACTTAAGCCAACAAGTCTTAAGTTATTTTCTTTTTTTTATGGAAGTTCGTGATAAATTTACTTTCTATTTTGCACAAAAGATATATAAAACATCTTTTTATGTTTTTTTTTATTTTCTTAAGTTTGTCACATTTCAATAAAAGATGCGAGTATACCCTTTGCCTTATAGAACTTCAGCACTTTGGTTAGGTATATGAGGAACATTGAACATAAGTGTGTGTAAGACGTGTGTGTGGATAGAAATGAAAGAGTGATCCAATAAAAGTTAGTAATCCATGTGGAAGGAAATTACTTTATTTTATAAGTTTTTGAGTAAAAAGGTGTAACATAAACTTAACCTTGTCTTTATTGACTTGGAAAAAGCGAATAAGACAAGAAAGAAGCATTTTCTTGTAGACATAACCCTTCTTATGAAAAGTCATAAAACATGACGAAATACTCCCGACGGAATATGGGGATATTTTGAAATGGAAGAAAGTTAGATGTCGCAATATTAGTTGGGGGACCTAAAGTCGCCATAAAGTTCTAATTTTAAACCAGCGCCAGTCGGTTTCTTCAATTTTAGGGCAAACTAGTTTTTGTTAAGTAACTGACACATTTTTAAGTACTGACTAAAATATATTATGACAAGATTTAATGCTCTACAACGCACGCCTTATTGATCTTTCTACTTCTTAAATACTTATCCGACTCCTAATCAACAAAGGGTCGCAGTTTGAAAACGGTAGCCACCCGCTCTCTACGATCCAGAGCCCGCTGCTTGAACCTAGACCGATCTTTATGGCATCCGTTTTGGCTTTGTCCTTAAACCGGAGGTTCGATCTTTTTAGTAACTTCCAATCTGGTAGCTGGGATTCAAATACTTCATTATTGTCCATTCCATCGATTTGTCCGAGCCATTGTAGTCGACATGTTTTTATTTTATGGACTGTTTTCATACCTTGATACAGCTCATAGACTTCGTGGTTGAATCCTCTGTCTATTCGCCCTACTCGCACTTAAGACCAAATATCTGTCAAAGAATTTTTGTTCAATAGAGCCTAGTATCAGCTCCCCTTTTCTACTGATCGCTGAAAACATTTATAGAGCCTAAATTTCGTCTTAAGGTGTCAGGAGTTTTGAAACCATTTGTTGCTCAAAACCGAAGTAGCACTGATTGGCTTGGGTAATTATTTATCGGAACTCCACTAGGATGTCGTTCTTGTTTAATACGAGAAAGATGAATTCCTTAACTACTTCGAAGTTATTTCTATCAACCTTGACGTTTTGTCCTAATTAATTGACAGATCTTTCATTGTTTTTTGATAGCAGGAATTTGGCCTTATCCTCGTTTACTTCAAGACCAACAAGTTTGGACTATTCTTCAATTGCCGTAAACGACTCTATAACGGCCTGTTTGGAGCGATATCATAGGCATAAGTACCCTAGAAGTTTGACTGAGCGGTTGAAAATAATGCGTTTAAGGTAAACGCACTATTTGCTTCAGAACGAAATTGAAGAAATCTCATAATAGTGCATCTCCTTGCCCCAAACCATGAGCATGTTTGGAATATTTCGGAAAAGTCACGTGACAGGATTGGACCAGTTTTTCCGGGATTCCATGTTCAGCCATTCCCATATAGAGCTCCTGACGATCATATGCGGGCTTAGAGTCCAAGAAGAGATAGTGAGTCTTGACTTAAAATTCGTAAGTCTTGTCCAGGATTTGCCTGGGAGTGAATATTTGGTCTATATCCGATCTGCCAGGGCAAAAGCCACTCTGGTACGTGTCGATTGTAGTATTGCAGAAAGGCTTCAGACGTTCACACAGTACGTTGGATAGCATCTTGTATGCGACGTTTATCAGTCGTATGCCCGATAGTTCTTGAAAGAAATTAGATCGCATTTTTTTACATGGGACATATGGAGCTGATGGACCAGTTATCGGGCTGCTAACTGCCACCCAAACTTGGTTGATGATTTGATCCATGTACTTTTTCAAAGCATCCCCTCCATGATTAAAGAGCCCCGCTGAGAAACCTTCAGATCCGAAGTCCTTTTTGTTCTTAAGCTTCTTTAAAGCTAAGTCTTCTTATTCTAAACTAGTTGATGGTTCTAGGTCTTAAATGACTGGTGGCGGGTTCTCTTCTCTTCCTTTTTCTCCACTTTCCTGTAGACTCTCCTGAATTGCTGTACATTTATAATTCTCTGAGCATCGGTGACTCGGTTACATAAGCTGTTTCGAAGAACCTGCGTTCTGCTTTAAAAGTCAGCAGCCAGTTGCTCGGCTTTTATAAAACTTTCGCGTGTTGTTACGATCGCGAGACCCTCCTAGAGCTGGAAGGCTAAACAGCCCCTGTTTTTACGCTGGATCTTCCTCTCCTTTCTTTATCATCCTCAATATTTCTCTTTCTGCACTGGTTTATCGCTGTATACTCTCAAGTACACTTTCTGTCAGTTGTATTCATCACCATACCACGAGTTCTTTTTCAAGGAGGTACTGTGACTGTCTCTTTGATGATATTGTGATACTTTGGGACCACTGGTTGATGGCGTATGTGGCAGGTGCTCACCTTTCCATTGGAATTGGTCATCGTGACGAATTGAACTTAATAGTGGAGATTTTTTCGTGTTTTTTTTTTATTTTAATAAATTTAAGAAGTTAAGGAAATAAATAGGTAAATCTGAAAACAAAGGTTTAAGGTCTTACATTAAGCACTTAACTCATAAAATTTAAATTATTATTATTATAACTTCCTAGGATCTGGTAAAACAAAATTGTAATTTAAGAAACTCAAAATCTAGAGAATTGAATGAGTTTTCAAGAAACTTACAAGACTTAAACTACCATCGAAACTTATTTAAAAATTTATCGTTATTTTTCTTAATTCAAAGTCATATTTTGCGTTTTGATGATTTTTTATATGGAATCATCTATACCTTTTAAAAAAACTTGAACCTTTTTCCTAACAAAAGATAGACACATTCTCATTGATATCTTTTCATAAACCATCATTCAATTCATCAAATTTGTAAGGAAAACTAAAAAAATAAACAATCTGAATCTACCTGGCGCCCAACACCAAACCACATAAATTCAACTCTTTCCCAAAGTACCCGCACCAACCAATACAAACATCCTATATTGAAATCCACAATGAATTACCCATAACGTATCATGAAATAAATCAACCATAATATGCATTTTCAATTACCCCGTCAGGTCTTGACCTTACCCATACCAAATGCTTTTATAGACGATGACGATGAACCAACCACCACACAATTTGTGATTTTCTCTTCACATATAATAAATGAATAAAAAATATAAAAATTGAAATAAGCTGTTCAAGGACGAAATTCCCCCAAAAAGCATTCCTACAGAGGTAAATCGGGAACGTACATTGTACACATTAATATATAATATTATCCCTTCTATCAGATACACTAGCTAGCATATACCTATCACAGATTTATGAGTTGCATCCCAGACAACTTTGTGGCTACCGCACAGATGAAAACCAACAACCACCACGAAGTAGACCGCAAAATCAGTATTCTCCACAGGATCTAGCTATAAAGCAGCAGAAGAAGAACCAGTATACACAACACAACTTCCAGACACCCTTTTTGTATATATTTTTGTTGTTAAAATACAAAATCTATATTTATTCCATTTCACATATGCAAGCTTGAAAGTACACCAATATTATTCCCAGAACTCAGTTAAATTTCAATTTTCAACTTTCAAAATAAAATAATAAAAAAGAAACAAAAGGAAAACAAAATTGATGTTAACTGAATAAAATATAACAAACGACATTGAATTGAGTCATTTTATGTGAGGAAAGATCCTCTAAAAGTCATATTGTGTTGTGTTCTTGAAACAACAGAAAGCCCGAACTGCTGCATGCATAACATCCTTACACTAACACTAGAAATGGACGGAGAAAAGATGGAAGTAAGGATGCGTACTGTTTTTTTGTGGAGAAAATGTGTCTCGAAAATGCGGTTTGCATTCATAGAAACCATCAAGAAAATATGTAATACCTTCATGAATTTGTCGTAAGAACTTGCTGGAAATGAATAATTTGTTGATATCAAATGAGGTTCTGTGCCGAGTTTTTGTGCTGTCCTATCGATCTGGATGACGGATTCATGTAGAGATTGTTTGAATCTTACGTTGATGTGGATGGCGATGTCTTTCGCTGAAGTTGGTATCAGGGTTCTTTTCTTGACGTGTCAAAGTCGCCGATAGCTTAATCCAATCCCAGGTTGAAGAGAAGACAAGCCAGATTATACTCCTGGTCGAGCTTATGAAAGATGTTCATTATATCGGGCTTTTTACGTTAGTCATGGTCAACACCAATTTCTTTCAAGATCATTTTTTTAAAGTTACTCGTTTAAGTTGTGAATAAAATTGAATTAGACATGATGGTCCCCGCTTTAAGTTCGAAAACAGTACCTACACCAGAACAGAACTACAGTGATATAAATTGAACTGGGTAATACTCCGGCCACTTTGCACCATGAGCTCCTTTCAAAAATCTGTAGTCTGCTTGCTCGAAGGCCTAGACATTTCAAGGAGAACGTGATATAGAAACTGCCGGTGTTCATCTTAGATCCATTTCGTCACGTTGAGATAAGAGATCAAGTCACTAAGGTCGTCAAAAATTGTTTTTCCACGTGATTGTAGATTCTTTAATTCTGGCCAGAACACTATTATTCCAGGGAGTGAGTGACTATTTCCATTTCTTGCTGCTGGCTGGTCCCAACGGAAATATTATAGTAACTGTTGTGTGAAATACCAATCTTTGCTGTATATTCTCCCGCATGATTGGCCACTATCCATTGTACAAGTTGCAATGACCCTGGGTCTGTATATCAGATCAATTGTTCAGTTAGTGTAACTGTTCCAACTACGATTGGATTCGATTAGAAAAATAGAGAATACTCATATTACCCCTCAGAACTCCAAGGAGGAATGCTGACTCTCTGGGAATGTGGGCTTTTGGTAGTTAAAAAAACTCGCAAGTCCCAATGACTCACCTTCCTTAAAGCCATTTTCGTGATTTCACTGACTAGAAGAGTGGAATTTCCTGACTCCAATATTAACCAATCCCGAAATTATTTGGTCGGAAGTTCTTCAGATTTGTGACCTTACTGACTTTTAGAATAAAAACTTCTGCATTGTCTTTGTGACTCCAGGACCTTGGACAATTATCCTTTGAAGAGCAATTGGAGATACAAAATTGCCATACCTTGCAGTTATTGATGCATGATTTGCAGTACACCTTCAAGGCCTGGAGCATGGAGAGTAACTGCCTGCGCACAATGGAAAACAGAGCTGGAATAAACTTTAAAACTGCTGCAATCGGAGCTGCAATAGTTGCAATTTGAATCTCCTGCTGCATCATCTTTGACATCTTTTCCAGCACCGTTTCCATAAGGAGAGAAAATATTTAAAATATTGATTGCCCAGGCACCCATACAAGAGCCAACAGCATATCACTAGATCTAAATGGTTCGGGGCTCATATTTTCGCAGCACGTGTCTGATGTATACCGCGTGATGGATTATCGACTGATCTTCCGCGTTTGGTGCATAGAAGTACTTACGTAATTGAGACAGGTCTTGAAGGAAAGAAAATCGAAGGCCTCAAATTAAAATTAAGAAAAGTTCTGCCTGAAGGACTTTATAACATTCTAAACGGATATCTAGATAACAGGCTTTTTCGTGCAAGACACGGAAATGATTATTCTAATTTCAAAGAAAAAGTGACTGGGGTACCACAAGGAAGTGTATTAGGTCCAGCTCTGTACCTTTTATTTACCGCGATTTTCCTCAAATAGAAGTGACCTTTCAAAGGGCGAGTTTTTCCGTTCGACATGTTGGTGGCGTTGAGTCTAATCTAGTTGGCTATAATTAAATAATACTTTTCCACAAAAAATGCGTTAGACCCGAATTGTTTCCACTATGTCACTATATATGAACCTTTAGGATAAAGGATCGAGTATGAAAATGGTGATGGATCAACACAATATTCGAGTTTTTTTCAAATCCCTTATAGCACTCCTAAAATAAAACTAAAAAAAAATAAAAGCACTTGAAATCCTGCATCCTTGTAAGTTTTGCAGAGAATTTTCTAAAAATGTTTTTGTTAAGTTGTTGTTTCCAAAAAAACCACACCATCACCAGCTAACCCAATACTTGGCAAATATTTATAAGGGAATAACATGGTCTGGGAAGATGTTTTTCCACCACTTCTCTCGTTCCCTCTCCATTCAAAGTGGTTTGTTAGTGGCGCAACAAAAACAAAAATATAATATCCAGGACACACATCCTGGCATAATAGTTACCTACCTTCATGCCTTACCAAAGAAGTCTCATGATGTGGAAAATCCGCTTTCTATGTAAAATCATCTTAGTGGAAAAGTTCTCATATATGAGGTCCATTACAAGCATATTTAATGGCGAGGCATATTTAAATAGAAGGCATTGTGAAGGAGTGAAGGAGGCATTCTGCATATATTTGCTGATGATATTGGGTGCGGTTTCACCTCTTTTGGGGAAAAGTTTTAGTATAGATGAAAGAAAAGGCCTAAACAACACTGTAGGAAGGTCTGTGCGCTCATATATCGAAAATTTGATTTCGTTTTGTAAGAAAATGGAATAAAGTTATATTCTTGCGCCTTTAGGGGTTCTTTTAGTTTATTTATACCTAAAGTATCTGCGTATGGCATGAATGCCTGGTACACAATGCATTATGTTAATGTACGAGTAAACGAGTAATAGTTATGTTTGAAGCCGTAACATTGGAATTAATTCATGTGAAAGGTTTCATCGAAATACTTCTCTTAACATTTTTAAACTTTTTTCTTGAATGGATTTCCTATAAAAAGAGATTACTTTCATAAGTTGGTACATACTTTTTGATGGAAAAATATGCTTTGAAGATTATGGCTACCACAAATCTTAACATAAAAAAGGTACCTTTTTGTATTCCTTAAACTCAAAGGTTAAATCTTTGGTAGGTGTATATGGTAGCTTTTCGTA
This sequence comes from Dasysyrphus albostriatus, assembly GCA_946251815.1. Taxonomy (NCBI): domain Eukaryota; kingdom Metazoa; phylum Arthropoda; class Insecta; order Diptera; family Syrphidae; genus Dasysyrphus; species Dasysyrphus albostriatus. Next base: position 231,961,181 of record OX276335.1, read on the forward strand.
TTTATAGAAATGTTCACATCACGTATTTTGTAAGAAAGAATTGCGTGCTTCAAAAATAGGATAATTTCCTTTTGTATCCAGGGATTACTAAGTTTGAAATTTAAGGGTTAAGCTGCAAATATGTGTTACCTTTAGTCAGATGAGTTTCAAATAGAAGTTTTTCAGGGAAGTCGTTTAATATTCTGAACATAAGTTTATAATCCCTATAACTTGAAAGTTAACGGTCTCTACTCAACCGCTTTGAAGGTGGGAACGTTTACCTACACTTAGTGGAGAACCGAAATCGTGACTTTGTTATGAGGAAAAATAATATCAGTAAAAGCTCCTTTTGAATTATTATGCTAACACTTTTTGAATATTTCAAAACTAATTTTAAAATTATTATTTCAACTTATGCAAATTAATAATTTCATTTTCTTTTCATTTCAGGTAAGCTTTGGTTTTTATAAATGATACAAAAAATGTTAACGGTATGTTTTTATAAATATCATTTCCCTTCAATCATTACTATTAATATCTTTACCAAAGATTAACACCTTTTCGGAAAAAAATCGATTTCTCGTATTAAAAAATATATTTAGCAGAATTATAAAAATCACTTCAACTTTAAAAGTTATTATATGTTTGGATTTAAAGTCATAAAAATTCGGGCGGGATATTCCCAAAAAAAGTTTATCAAATAGGTGAGCAATTGTTTAAAAAATGTCAAGAAGTAATCAGTCATAGAAAATTTTTAATCAATGACTAAAGTTCTTTACATGAAAATATGCTGCAGTGGAAAGCAAGTGCAGCGAGAGAGAAGTCACGAGCACGGGGAAGAGAGGAGAAAAAGACCCTGCGTAGAAAGATGAAGGCGTACGCAACCTCCCAGCTCTAGGAAATCAAAGAGTCTTGCGTTCGAAACAACACCTGAAAGTTTTATAAAGAAGCAAAAGCAACTGGCTGCTGGCTTTGAAACCGGAATGCAGGTTTTCCGAAACAGTGAAGGAAACCTAGTCAACAAAGCACAGGGAATAGTAGATGTATTTAAGCTGCATTTCCAGCAGCTACTGAATTGACATCAGGTAGAGCGAAAAATAGGGCAAGAAGCGAACCCAGCTCTATTCAATGAAAACCCAGTACCACCTGCGCTTCACTCAGTATAGAAGAGGTATGAGGGTAGAGGAGCTATAAAAAAGCTAAAAAAACAACCAAGCTGTCGGATGTGATGGTTTACCAGCGAAGTTCGTCAAGAACGGAGGAGATGTTTTGAAAGGGTCCATGCATCAACTTATCAACTAAGTTTGGGTGGAAGGAAGCATGTCCGATGATTGGTCTATCAGTTCCATATGTCTCATCTGCAAAAAAAGGAGGTCCTATGGGTTGCAAAAACAATCGAGGCGTATTCCTGATAAACGTCACATACAAGATCCTATCCAACGTATTTTGTGAACATCTTCAGCCGTCCTACAACACTATAATCGGCAAGGACCAGTGTAACTTTCGGCCAGGCAGGTCGACCATTGACCAAATATTCACTCTCAGAAAATCCTGGAAGAGACCAAATTTCAAGTCGAACGCCACCCTCTCCACATACATCGTCAGGAGCTTTGTATTGCGATGGTTGAACTTGGGTTCCCAGGAAAACTCCTCCAGTTGTAACAGGCGTTGATGGTCTTCAAGACCTAATAAATGCTGTTAAAAAACAACAAAGGATCTGTAATACTGGGTAGGTCAAAGCGTCACTGTTGATAAAAACGATTTCGAAGTAGTTTTCATCTACCTCGGAGGAAAAATTAATCCCACGAACGACGAAAAATAACCCTGACAAACCTATGGTACTTCAGCTTGGTGCAACAGATAGGTTCAAAACTCCTCAGACGAAAGACGAAATGCACGCTCTATAAAATTCTTATACTCCTAGTCTTGCTTTATGGTGCCTAATGTTGAACCGATAAGCAAAAAGGATAGCTGATACTCTATCGAACAAAAATTCAAACAAAAAAAGTCTTAAGTGCGAGGAGAGCCAATGGAGGACAAAATACAACCATCAGTTGTATCAATATTTGGATATAATCCAGAAAATCAAAACACGTCGACTACATTGGCTCGGCCACATGGAAAGATTGGACCAGAATGCTCCAGCCAAGAGGCTCTTTGAGTCCTATGGGCTCAAGAGAACGAAGAAGATCGAGCCTCCGGTTTAAAGACCAAGTCATCACAGATGCCAGAAATCTTAGTCTAGATGGCGTGCGTTCGTAGAGGATGAAGGGTGGTATCATTTTTTTTTTTTTCAAAAATCGACATCGCACAAATGGAATGAGGTTAACCAGAAATCGCTTGTGACTTTGAACAACTTTAACGATCGATTAAAAATTTGCTATGGCTGAACCAATTTCTTAAAACTTTTGAACGTTTTTTGACCAATTTTAGACCTCGGTATAAGATGGCAAAGTTTTAAGAACATCCCACATATGAAGGGATATTTTTCTAGTTATGTAGGTACCTTCAAAATGTTTTAGCTCTTCATAAAATCTTATTTTTCTTGAATTTGGTTCCACAGATTGGTATTAATAAAAATTATTTAAAGACGTATTAAAGTAAAGGGAACATTTTGATAACATTTAACTAAACTTACTTAGTTAAGGTGGCGCTACAGTGCGGGGTGGACTAGGGCCTCAACCAATAAGCTTCTTCCATCCGGCTCGGTTTCTAGCAAGCTGTCTCCAGTTTCGCAAGCCAAGTTGGTTGAGGTCCTCTTCCACATGCGTGTGCATCCTGTTAAGCTGTCTTACTCTAATGCGCCGTCCCACAGGTTTGGATTCAAAAAATTTTCAGGCCGGTGCATTGTTGTCCATTCGCTCTAGGTGACCTAGCTATTTCAGTCGTGGGTTTTTCACTTGAATGACTAGGTCGGTATCGCTGTTCAGGCCGTACAGTTCGTAGTGCTATCAAATGGACGAAAAATCTCCCGGAGAATTTTCCTTTCAAAGCAGCCTAAAGCGTTCTCATCTACCGTTTACAGCGTCCATATATCTGCACCATACATCAGGACCGGGATGATAAGCGTCTATACAGGGACACTTTAGTTGCTCGAGAGAGGGCTTTGCGTCGGCGTAAGCGAGTAGTTGGACGGATTTTTGAAAAATTGTGCCTCTAGTGTTGACGTGAGAGTTTTGCACAATTTTTTCATGTTGAAGAAGTCGCACGACAGCGCGTCGCCTTGTCTAAAACCTTATTTGACATCAAATGTATCGGTGAGGTCTTTACCGATCTTGATGGAGCAGCGTGCATTCTCCATCGTCATCCTGTACAAATAGACGAGTTTGGAAGGTATGCCAAAACTAGACATTGCTCTATACAGCTCGTTTCTATAGATGCTGTCATACGTGGCCTTGAAATCAATGAAAAAAACTTTAAAAAATTGTAATAAAAAAGTCATCACTTTTGATTTCGAAGATATTGGTTAGAAACCAATTTTTCTTCAATTCTTCACTGTATTTAGTGCACATTGAGCGTAAATCCTCTTCGTTGAAAAATTTGTTTCCATAGCATGTCTGCCAATCAATCCCAAAGAGCTTTCCTTTAAATTTATTTATAGCACCTTGTTTCTTGACTTTATATGCAAATTCCATTATCTCTTATCCTTCAAAGTCATGGCTCATTACTTTCCATTTTAATTCGATTTCTTCGAATGAAATCTTTCGCATTCAACCAAAAAGGTCGTCTGTCGCAATAATATTAATAAATTCTCTTTCAAGCTAAGACACTTTGTGAATATGGGAGACTGCGGGAAGTATCTACATTCATAAGGTATAGTGTCACCCACTAACCCTTTATCTCTAAACAAACATTATCTCTTATTCACTTAACTGCCTCTCGTATCTTCTAGCAAGCAATCCAATATCTTTGCATAAATCTACCCCAACACATTTGCCACCAAAACCCTTTCTTCGATTCTCATATGTTAAATTTGCGTGCACTTAATCGTTATTAGCTCCGACACAATTGTCTCCGAATCGCTGGCAACTTCTCCTGATGGCTGGCCTGGCACAAGCTGACTATCTCGGTCTCGTCACGGTCTCATTCCCATTCCAACCCCTGATGTCATCCTTGCTATAACCTCGGCCTCAATCTCTGCAGTATAATTAGAACTCTCTATGCTATGCGCCGATCCTGTTCTAGATGCCGATGCCGATGCCAGTACCATTGCCAGTGTCATGACAAATGCCATACCCCCTTTTGAATCCTTTATTACTTTCGTTGGATTTCCTTGCTGTGTGTGTCATCGCTCGACTGCTCGAAAGGAGAAACGGAACGGTAACGGAAGACCAGAAAGCAGGAAATATCCCCTCTTTCATATTGCTGTGAAAGAGGATTGTTTTTTTCTTTGTCTTAACATATTATATATTTGTATGGCAGCTTCCAGCTCCATATCTGGCACGCTATTGGTATATTTACACAGGAAGAATGCGCGGATAAGCGTCTGGCAAACAATTGAAGGTCGCAGGATACTATCATCCTGTGTGCCCTCGGTATAAATAGAATCACAGGGGGTAAATTTCGCTGTCTATTCTTGTGTGATGTAATATTTTTGGCCAGAGATGACGATGATGATGGCAGGAACAGGACCTGCAAACGTACAGTTTAAAGTGTAAAGCCTTCAGGCGTAAAGTTGATATGCGCTCTAGTGATTGTTTTTTAGAGCTCTGTGTCTGTGTGTGTTCAATCTAATGTGTCAATTGTAAAAGGACACTTTTTTTGCTCTTTGTCCTGGCTGTGTATGTATAGTTGTTCATGAATTTGCAATTCATTTTGCAAAGAGGAGATGAATAAACGGTCGCCAACATTGAAGGAATTCTCGCGGTGTTTGGAGAACGTATTCTGGCAAGCGAGGGTGAGGGTAATTTTTTTTGTTATTTTCAATTTTTTCTGTGGGAAAGGACAAGTTGAAAGGATCTATCTGTCCGGAAAAAAGTTGGATTTTATTATTTCGCTTTTCATACACTTTGTTATGTTTAAATATAGGAGTAGGTATGTGGTGGTTTTCGTTTTATTTGATGCGGAAAAGTTTGTTGCACAGGAAAATGCATCGCACGTACATCATCAAGTAGGTACAGCGCAGTATTCCTATATGAAAGCAGATGTTAAATACAAATTTTTCAAACAAAAAAAAAACTATGTAGTGGGTAGGTAAAACTTCGTACTGGCTTCCCATGAAAATACATTGAAAATGTTATGGGGATGTCCGTTTCTGTGTATATTGAGAGCAGAGCGCAGGGAAAGTTATGAAAGCTCTGCATATTCGTGTAGGCACTATAAAAGGAAGTTCAAAAATTGCACACCTACCTTCGCTATTTCAGTACTTCAGGCTCCACTTTGTACGCAATTAGAGTAATTGGACGAAGAAGAGGTTTTTTTTACTGCTTTTTGAGAGATTTTGTTTTATATTTAACGCTTTAGTTGAGATTAGAGGTAATAATAATTTAAAAGACTAGATTTTGTTCAGGTTTTAGTATTTGAGTTTTTTTTTTTGAGTAGGACTTATAAAAAATCCTTTTTAATGGTTCTTATAACTTTTTATTTAAACTTAAAGCAAACAGAAAAATTATGGCTTGCGGCTTAGGTACCTTCAATTTTAAACTTAAGGCTATTTCCATTTAATGTCTTGAACAATTCCTTAAAGGGCTTCGAGACCAATATAATCTGAGTTTTTCAACAAGCGTGCATAGTCGAGCTTAGTTTTTTAAATAATAATTTAATGGCCTTTGGTCCTACAAATTAACGTTTTGTCCGGCTTATTTACTTGGACTCATCAGTGACATAGTGAGAGCCTTTGTCATACGCAATTTGTATTAAGTTCAGCTTAACTTAAATGAAAATTGCGTATGACAAAGACCCTGATTAGATTAGGAAGATTGAGACCGGTTTCACGTCGTTTTCTTTACAAGAAAAGTGAAGGGTTCCTGACTTGCTCACTTCTCTTGTCCAGAAACTGCCGTGAAACCGGTCTCAATCTTCCCAATCTAAGCAGCGTCAAAGACCCTCACTATGTCATCGATGAGTCCAAGTGAGTAAGCCGGACTTTTTTTTTCAAAATTTTACTTTAGGGTTTAGCTTCTATTATTTCCTTACCAAATACTAAAAGCTGTTTGAAGGTTTTGAGAACAGAAATAAAAACCAGTTTTCCTGGAAATTGACACCTGAGCCCTGTTTCATATTCGTAACAAAGCAGACATCAATAATAGATTAGTCTGTGATAAAATTGCGTTTCATAACCAAGGTCATATGAAAGGTACTTTAAAGTTCGTTTATATCACTTAGAGTATTAGAAAGTTCGCCTTCTTAATGAATAAAAACTATTAGTGGTTGCACAATGTAATTTTTTTTTTTTAAACTTGTACATACTTTCAGCTAGTATCTATTATGAATTAGGACCCTGGAACTTTGGGCCATTTGCTGATAGGAAACTTTAATATTTAAGTAGAACATAAGTGCTTATGTGAAAGTTTACGCAGAGGAAAAAGTAGAACATAAGCTTTTAAGTAGAACATAAATCTTTAAGTTTCGTATCAGCAAACGGGTCTTACATTTTTTTGTTTAAAATCCTTCAAACACCAAATTTTCACTTGATAAGTAAGGTACCCTAAAAGAAAGCAGGTATAACCTGCGATAACCAATTTGTGGATTTTATAACTGATTTTCAGGTTGTTATTTTTCAACTCGGTAGATCAGGTTAACTGCTTAATAAGATACCTGATTTTAATGTCGTGTTAAGTCCACGTAGCTTGCACGTAAAATCTGCATGACATCTTGTAAATTTACCACTGTTTAAAAATAGTAAAACTGTAAATTTTACCTGAAAATCTTGTTAATTTTATATGAAAATCTTGTTAAATTATCATGACTTAATATTCAATTTCCTGTTAATTTAACATGAAAATCTAGATAATTTAACACGATTCGATATTATGTCTTGTATCAATGCGTCTAATTCCCAACTCTATCGTTGCTTATTATCCAATTTGTTTTGCATTACTCTGAAAGTATAGACATTTATTATTATGTACTCGTAGGACTATTATATTATGTATCTCATTTTAAAAATACTTAATTATTTTTAACTTGTCCCACACAAGGAGGTGGCACACATCCCCTGGGCCACTTCGCTTCTCAAAAAACTTGTGCCAAAAATCAAGGAGCTGAAATTGATTTTGTTCGGACAGCTTGTGTGTGTTTTTCAACACTGGTAGAGTGCTACTTTAACAGGTGGCCAGGTTAAATTCAAATAATCTTATTTGGATGGCCAGTGTGTGTGTGTGTAACGTTTAAGTTAGCATCACGTTGAAATGAACGGGTATAGTGCTTCTTTAACTTGAGGTCAGGTTAAATTTAACAGGTAAACATTGTAAAAATAACCATATAAAAGCTTACTTCAACCTGATTTGTAGTAAAATAGAAATTCATAAGATACAGTGTTAAAAAAGCACGATCTCGGTTAAAATTAGCACCATTTTACCAGAATTTAGCGTTAAACTTTAACCATTTCCCATACAAAAAATGACAGTTCATTAACCAAGAGATAAACTTAACCAATTTGTAAAGTTATCTAGGGTTTTACGAAGTTGTCTGAATACCCTTACTGTCTTTCAGATTTATAATTGCATGCATCTTGATCATTAAGATATGTTTGATAGAAAAGTTATGAAGCAATGATTTTAAATTATGGAGCTGACGCATGCCAGAATTTCCTTCCTTGTAACCCCAAAAAAAGTTTGGGCAAGAACTTAAACAGTAGAGCGACAATTTTTGACGATTTCATATGCAACGACCCATAAGAGTTGTTGTTGCTAAATATATTTTATTTATGATGTTGATACAACTTCCTACATTGATATATGGTAGCACTTTTGAGCCGCTAAAAATCCTGTCAATCGAGTTTTATTTCTTTTATTTGGTCAGGGAAAACTTGAAAATTGGTCAGGGAAAAATCAGAGATATTTAATTTAGAAAATAGTGGCAACTATGTTAAATAAAAGGTCATCTTCTTAAACCAATTCAATATGGTCGTTAAGGCCACCAAGTTGATTTGACACTGAATATAAGGTTATCAAAATCAAGTAAATTTCTGAAATGCCTGTATTTTTGTATGGGATTGTGCACCTTGTGAATTTAACAAGGTCTCTGTTAATTATTTACCTGACATTTTTCCCTGAATGTAGAGTGGAGCATGTAGGACTACGCAAACAACTCAGAAACCACAAGAGTTAGTGAAACAAGTTGAACCACTTAGACTTGGTGGATTTAAAGTAAACTTCTTCTACTTTATAGAAGAAACCAAAATTACATTCTTTCTATGGATTCTAGTTTCATTGTTATAGGTAAAAAAAAATAATGTAGGAAGTTTGGAAATTACTTTAATTATAGAATTTACAGCATTTATTTGCTCAACAGTATTATGTCAGGTATATTTGCATTTAAAACAGCTGTGAAGCAAATTGCCGCAAAAGTATGGAACAGTTTGATGGAAGCGTTCAACAAGATTTTTTTGTATGTACCTGGCATTTGACAGACCAAAAAATTTCATCTTAAAGAACTTTCTTGAGCTAAATTTGTCAGCGGAAGGCTTTTACTTTCTGGCAAACACTCTCTTCTATTCAAAGCAAGCCAATTTATGAAGCGTTGAACCATAATAAGACAAAAAATTAGTGACAAATAGTATACCATTTTTCAAGTTTGGTTAAAATTTGGAACAAAATAAGTATACAGTATACAGGCACTCCAAACTACCACTTTTCACTCTAAGATGACGTGTAAAATTTTTAATAAAACGTAAAATTTCTTATAACTTTGGTAGTAACTGATGGAAACATTCAAGTTTTGGTACTTTTATATTTTAAAAGAATAGTGTATTGGAAAAAAAATTTTGCGCAGTTATTTCTGAACTTACCTATAGACTTTATTCAATTTTCATTTATGGGTCTTAAATTAAGGAAATATTCGGTTTCGATTTTATAAGCGTTTGATACCTTTCGGACCGTTCAATACATTGAATTATCTTAGGCCTGATTAATATCCAGGAAATAAATGCTGGTATACCCCAGGGCTGCGTTTTGACCCCTAATCCCTTTCTCATTTTCATTAATAACTTTTTGTCTGAAACTTCTTACCCTTTAATTTATTTTTCTTCCGATAGCATTCTCGACTATTCATGTTCTAGATTCACATTCCTGTGCTTCGGATGTGAAACTTCAACTTCAGTGTATGATGAGGTCATTAAAAATCATGTAGAATTTAATGCTTTAAAAACCCAATGCTATTTACTACCTACTATTTCTAAAGCAAAACACACTCCAATGACAGTATTCACGAGCGGTTCTTACATCGAGGGTACTGAAGAGCTGTCAGTTCTACGAATGTGCATCACAGATCACCTTCTGTGGATCTATCACTAGTCAACGTTTGCCAAAAACGGTACGAAGTGTTAAGGCTTGAATAAAGTAAACACTTTTTCTCTCCAACAAATGAAACCCGAAATTAATTTTTTAAATTCCTGTCAATCGCCTGCTTTTTACCATAGTGAAAGTTTAATAATAGACATAAACTTTAAACAATTTAGATTTTTGTTCTATATATTTTCTGATTTGTATTTAATTCCTAAATTCTCTCAACTACCTTCTCACCATATACCTGCATAACATATAACATAACAATAGAATTTTCAATGAAGGTCACTTCAAAGTACAATAAAGTAGCAATTTAATTTGCATGCTCAAAAGGGCATCATTAAAATTTGAAACATTAAATAAAATCTGGTACTCGTTGTATCTACAGCTAAATCTGGTACTCGTACAACATACAACTTGATTCCATCTATGCCACACCATTGAGCAAAGCCACAATATCATTTACGCTTTTAGCTTAGTTTTTAGCCACATTTTAATCGCTGTTGTCAAGTTTAATTAAAATACTCATTATTGGTTATTGTTACCAACATACATACATTGAAGTTGGGATAGAAACAAGAATTCTGAACAGAATGTCTGTCCTCTTCAACTCTTTTATTATCATAGCACAAACTATCCATTGATTCATTTCCAAATGACTGCATAACTGTTCTCGATTTCTGTTTTTATTATTATTTGTTTTTATTTTTGTTTTGGTTTTACTCTTGAGATGGGTTTGGTACCTTTTTATTTAAGGCAAGTTATGGGTTTAGAAAAAAATTATTTCAAATGCAACACTGATTCTAATGATGACAGTCGTAGTACTAGCTGAGTATGTTATGAAACTTATGAGCAAGTTTAGCAAGTTAAGTAACCGCTGCTGGTGCGATACGAAATATTTAGTTGGTCTCCAACAAGACAATGGAACCAAAGCGGACGAAAAATTCATTTAGATTTGCACAAATTAAAAAAAAATTAAAACAATTGGAAAAATCACAGGCAGCCGTGTTGTAATGAAAGAAACAATAAAAATAAACAGGAAAAAACACAAATGAACAAACAATAAATAGTCCGCGAAATTAATTGTGTGCGAAAAAAGAGTGTAGACTTCTCCAAATAATCTGCTACAATAATCAATTTTGCTCATCGAACAGTGTACTGCTGAATGAAAAGTATAACTAAATTTTTCATTTATGATTTCGTTGTGTCATTTTTGTATGGGATTTTTCATTTCGCATCAGCAACGTACTAGGCTTAAGTTGAAAATATTTTTTCCTAATTCCGTTTAATTCGAAGAATCAAAGGACATCAACATCAGCAACGGTTTCATTTAATGAAATTTGATAAAGTCTTTCCCAAATTTATATTTTACGGTCTTTAATTTGAACGTCTGATTCAAACTAGATTCCTATGAGCCATTATATCAAGCAGATATATTCGACTTAGTCTACCTAGTTTTAATTTAAAAACATTCAGATACAATCTGAATACCCTGAAGGACGTTCCACTTGTACCGCATTCACATCCCTGCGGGGGAACATCAATAGTTGTGCAATGAGATTGTACTTGATGGTTGATACCACAGATGTACATATAGTTGACTGTCGGCCCTTTAGTTGGTTTGATTTGTTTACTGCGGATAGGACATCCTGAGGGAATGATGACGACGACGACACCGAAATAGATACGACATGGTGGAATAGATACAGAGATACATTTTGTACTGTTTATTTTGTTTACTCTTTTTGGCATCATTCAGCTATAAATAGATAATTGTATTACTTGCATTGCAGTGTCATCAGATTTTTGTGGTTGATAGAATGGAAATTCAGTACAGGACAGTATGTAAAATCATGTAACATTCTCTAGAAGGTTTTTGACATTAGGTAATAGATAGGTAGTAGAATCGCCAGTTAAGAAGACAAATACATAATCTATTTCTCACATATATTTTAATATTGTTTTTATACGTTTAGTCTAATTTTTGTAAACGAAAAACTGTCCTTTTTTTGAAAAAAGTTTTTGTTAAAATAATTTTCAAACTTAAAATTTTGAAAAGAAAATATTTGTATCTCAACATTTTTTTTTAAACTCTTTTATTAAGTTTTTATTAAGTACCTACATTTAGCAAAGCAAAGGTCCTCACTGTCTCACGATGGGTCCAAGTAAGATCGCCTGGACGAATCACCAATTTGTATGAACTGAAAGCTGTGACTAGGGCTGTAAAAGAATGCAATCTTTTGTGAATGCAATCAAAAGCAATCATTTATTGAATTCAATGGAAAGATTGCATTCACTGACTCGAGTTTGACACTGCGACTTCAAATTCTACAATCACCATTCAATTGACCTTAAAATAATTGCAATTGTTTTTGCCTTCATTCATCTTACAGCAATAAATTGAATGTAATCATATGAAATTGCATGTATTCTTTTGTATTCTTTGTATTAATCTTACAATATATAAATTATTTGCATTAATTTGCATTCTGAAAATGAATTAAAATAAATGCAAATGACTGCAAATAACTCAAAAATTGTAAAATGATTGGAAAAGAATGCAAAGAATGTACGCATTCCTATATGATTGCATTCAATAGATTATTGTAAGTTGAATAGGGGAAAAATGATGGCAATATTTTTAACTCAAATGAATGGTGACTGCAGAATTTGAAGTCGCAGTTCTAAGGCGAAGAATGAAATCACAAAAGATTGCATTCACTAAAGATTGCATTCGTACAACCCTAAGTCAAACAAAGTCATTTGAAGTACAACTCTTGTTTTTTGATTAAATGCTGTTATCAATTCTTAGCTAAACAGTCAAACCCAGAAGTCCGTAGCTTTAAAGGAAATTAAAAACTAATTGTCATATAAGTTGACATCCGGAACTTAAATCAATTACCTCAAAACACCCTTTGTAATTGTTAGTAAAGCAGTGTTTATAATTTTTGATATTCTCAAAAACTGTAAGACATTTTAGAATCAGGTTTTAAGTGTGTGAATTTTTTATCGCACTAATTTAAGTATACAGAAGAAGTTTAATTAAAATCATAGCAGATGTTTTAAAGAAAAAAAATATTTTCCCTAATGGTTTTTTAGCACTTGTATGGAAGGTACCGTTATTTTTCATAAAAGTAAAATTTTTTCTTAAAATACCTTACAGAGTGTCAAAAAACTTCTCAAATTTTATAAAAATTTGACTATTGGTAGTTTTCATAAAATTATTTTCAAAAAAAATTTTTTTGAAAATTTTAATAGGAAAAATTACTTGCATTGGCTTAGAAGCTTCTGCATAAAAAAGTCATTGAAATCAAAATAATCGTTTTGAAGAGAATTGATAATAAAAAATGGTTCTTTGGGAGGTACCATTAATAACGCTTTTTTTGAAGAATGGATGAAATTTATTAAATTTAAAAAAAAAATTGAGAAGTAGTTTTTGAGAAAAATAAGAGTTGTAAAATCGGTATAAGGAATTGTATGACAGGCACCATTATTTTTAGTTATAAAAAAATGAAAAAAAAAACCTGTGGAGAGAATCACCAAAAACCATTATGCACAGTCTTAAGAAAATCGATCCGGCCGTTTAAGCAGCCGAACAGACAGACATACATACTTTTGCCACCCACTTTTTTGGTGTTCTCTATCATCGTTATGTCAAAAAAATTAATCATATTTTAATATTTATTAAATAAATTTGGTCGCGTAACACCACGTGGAGAACCAGGGCCTAGTGACTTACAACTCTCAACCATTGCTGTGTGCATGTTGTTGGCTGGAATGGAATCCGAACGGGTCGATGCAAAGCACTTTTTGATGGCAAGTATGCTCTTGGAGAATTTGTCAGTCCCTCGTAATAGACAGGAAAACATGTCTGTTTTCTTTAGGTGGAAATGGCTGGGAACCGAACCTAGACCTTTAGCATGACAATCCAACGCACTAACCATTATGCCATTAGGTACTTTGTACATACGAAACTACAATATTACATTCGTAATAAATTCGACCTCGAGATTTTGATCAGACCTGTTATGATGGGCAAGATGAAATGGGACTTACAGTTCTGTCTGTCTGTTCGGTCACAGCACTAACGGTTTGATTCGTTTTCTTCAAATAAATAGTTAGGTACTTAGTAGTTAGTGTTTGTTGGCGACTCCCCCCACACTTAAAAATTTTTTTTATTAGAACCAAAATAAACTTACAAATCTTATTTTTCTCGAAAATGGCTCCAAAGCTTTTTTTTAAAAGTAAATAAATTGCCTTTGGGCATTTTTCAAGAAATGGCTTTCCGATTTTCTTGAAAAAGGTTATATGATTTTTGTCATATTTTTAAATAAAAAAGTTTGCGAAAAGTTGAAATATTGTGCAGCAAAATTTACAGAAAAGGCTTTTATTTTTTTTTTAAATTTATTTTTTTCCAAAGATTTTTTTTTTTTAACTTTGTACTCAACGATTTTTTAATATTTTAAAATTTTGGCTTATTTTATACATAAAATTGTTAAAACCCATAGAAAAAATTTAATTTTCCTCGAAAACGACTCTTAAGGTTTTGGTAAAAATTTTTGGCGTTTACTGAGTATTTCTTAACAGTACCTCTTCTAGAAGGTTTTTCAGATTTTGAAGTTTATCATTATTATTCCATCCACATTCACATTTTTACTTAAATTTTTCATCGTATAATTCACATTTGGATGCAATTTTAAGTTTCTTTCCATTAAATTGCATTTAATTATATCATCGAATCATCCTCAAACGTATATTAAATCTTTTAAGTCTCACTTAAGTCATTTCTTTTTCAATTTCCCAAACTTAATTAAAATTCCTTTTTTCTAAGATCTTAGACATAATTATCACCAACCAACTCAAACTTGCAAAAATAAGTTAATGAATTATTTAATCCGGTTATTTATCCCCGAGAGAAAATTTCGTATAGTCTTTACCAACAATTAAAAAGTAAGGAAAAAAAAAGAATAAGAAACAATTGTCTTTTTCAACTTGGGAATTCCTTTGGCCATTTATATATTGTCTTAGTTTTGGTTCGTACTTTTTGTTTGGTTTCCTAACTTTTAATAGGATCAAAGTTTTGTTTCGAAGGAATACGAAAAAAAAAGATACACAAGCGAGATAGTATAAGGTAACGGGTGATTTTTTAGCTGGTTTGGTTTTGGCAACACTGGATTTGACAGCTGACGTGTGTTTAGTACCTTGTGTCACTGTCAAACAGCTTCAGTTTGGTTTGCAATTTAACCATGGATCGTCTTACAAATGAACAACGCTTGCAAATTATTGAATTTTACTATCAAAATTCGTGCTCGGTTCGAAATGTTCATCGCGCGCTGCTTCCATTTTATGGTCGGCATTCTCGACCTTCTGAGCAGTCTATTCGGAAGATTGTGACCAAATTTTGCACCAAATTTACTTTGTTGGACATTAAACCACCAACACGTTTACGTACTGTGCGTAGTGAAGAAAATATTGCGGCCGTATCAGCTAGTGTGACAGAAGACCGCGAAATGTCTATTCGGCGCCGTTCCCAGCAGTTAGGCCTTTGTTACAGCACTACGTGGAAAATTTTGCGGAAGGATTTGGACGTAAAGCCTTTTTAGATACAGCTGGTGCAAGAACTAAAGCCAGCCGACCTACCACAACGCCGAATTTTTGGTGAATGGGCTCTTGGAAAGCTGGCCGAGGATCCGCTTTTTTATCGAAAAATTGTGTTCAGCGATGAGGCTCATTTTTGGTTGAATGGGTACGTAAATAAGCATAATTGCCGCATTTGGAGTGAAGATCAGCCAGAAGCATTGCAACAGCTACCAATGCATCCCGAAAAAGCCACTGTTTGGTGCGGTTTATGGGCCGGCGGCATTATTGGGCCATATTTCTTCAAAGATGATGCGAATCGCAGCGTTACTGTCAATGGTGAACGCTACCGAGCGATGATAACAAACTTTTTTTTGCCCGAAATGGAAGTTCTTGACTTGCATGATATGTGGTTTCAACAAGACGGTGCCACATGCCACACAGCACGCGAAACAATGGCGCAATTGCGAGGCGAGTTTGGTGAACAGTTAATTTCACGTTTCGGGCCGGTCAATTGGCCGCCTAGATCGTGCGATTTGACACCATTAGATCATTTTTTGTGGGGGTATGTCAAGGCTAATGTCTATAGGGACAAGCCCGCTTCGATTGACGCACTGGAAGCCAAAATCCATGCATTCATTCGTGAGATACCGGCCGATATGTGTGAAAGAGTATGCCAAAATTGGACTCAGCGGATGGGCTACCTGAGACGCAGCCGCGGTCAACATTTGCATGAAATTATCTTAAAACATTAAATTGCAAGGTTCAAACTATCGATTCAAATAAATATTTCATTCATTTTTTCGAATTTTTGTGTGTTTTTTTTTTTTTAAAGTTATAAACCTCTTAAAAAATCACCCGTTATAAGATAGCACGCACAATTCCAGGTATATTTCGTGAAGGATTACGTTTTTCAATTTTGTCTTTGAAAATTAAATGCCAATGTCAAAGACAAAGACAAAGAAGACTTTTAATAACTACTGTCGGTTGGGGAAGATTTGTGTTTTGTTGGTGTAAAGGAATTAATTAAGAAAGATACTTGGAGGACAATAGTTACTTTTTTTGTAAAATTTTCGCTTCAAACAAGTAAGTTTGTAGGTTTTTTTATACACTACCTGCGAGCAAAAATTCTAAAGGAAGCAAGATCAACATTTTACCAAAGAAAATTTTGCCAACAATGATTCGTTTTTTTAAGCTCTAATGCTTGAGTTTTCTTAAAATGTAAAGTGTTCCAACAATGGGATTTATTTTGAGTCATTCAAAAAACGCTTTTTTCCTTAAAAGAGGTGATATTTTTGTTTGTATCTTGAGTACAAAAATTGCGGTTAATAATGGAAAACAATGCTTTTGTTAAGAATTGTTTACTCTTTAAGTTTTGGACTAAGAAAAATAGAAAATGTGTCTGATGGACTCCATTCAAAGTTGTTTTTGGGCTTTAAATTTGATTGTTTTACTTTCTTTAAAAGAACCCCGTAAGCTTTATTGATGTAAGTTGACTAGACTTTCAATAAATACAGACAAAAAATATACAATGTTCGACATGTTTCAATCATGTTAAATGAAAACCCTCATATTGAGTAATTTTTTCTCTCATATATAATCCCCAAGAGACTCAATTAACTCCTTAAGGCTATTCAGTTCTTCTATATAAGGATATTCCTCATAAAAACCCATTTGAATACAAACTACACATCCTTACCTACAGCAATCCCATCAATGATTCAAGAATCCATCATCATACAAAATATATGCACCCTCTTGTGCTCAAATCCTTTCCTCGCCGCACACCACCCAAAATATCCATTTCAAATGCAAAATCAAAAGTACATCCTTTGATATGCAATGCCTTTTTTTGTGGGTGGAATGGGGATGGGTATGTTGGTATTGAATTAAATTAAACTCGCACAATGTTCTCGACAAAAACTTTCTGTCACTTGCTAAGCACCAAAGCTACTGTGCTGCTTAGGAGAGAACGATGAAATTTCCATGACATTAAAAGATCAAGAGGATTGAAAGAATGTGAGAAACGGAATAATACATTTCTGATGCAAAAAAAAAACCTTAAATTAGTTGTAAAATTACAACTTTAACTCTGATCCTTATCCCACAGAATTCTGCCCTCCTTCACTAAGACCTGACGTATAATCGAGGACTTTTCATGTGGTAAATCAAGCTTCAATTGTGTTGGCCAAACAATGAGACTCCATAGGACCTGAATGAATCGAGACCGCATGTATGCGACCGCGTTCAGCACTTGGAAACAGTCATAATAATTATACCTTGCTTGTATAGTTGCACCCTCATCAATATCCCAACATGG
The DNA here is from genome assembly GCA_946251815.1 of Dasysyrphus albostriatus. Classification (NCBI taxonomy): domain Eukaryota; kingdom Metazoa; phylum Arthropoda; class Insecta; order Diptera; family Syrphidae; genus Dasysyrphus; species Dasysyrphus albostriatus. Next base: position 231,978,503 of record OX276335.1, read on the forward strand.
AACTTTGAATAAAAATAAAAGTATACAGGAATGGTTGGTGGGCTGGAAAATTGAAGCTGAGCTTGGAAAGGGGTGGCATAGCAGTCGTCGTCGTTAGTACATATGTATGTTGAAGCCATTACTGTGCAATGTTTACAATATGTTAGGTAAAAATTACATATTCACTTCAGTTTTGTGTTGGTTGCAAAATGAACCGATATGGCGACGCATTACAACAACAAGGACGACGACACCAAGCGAGGATATTGAAGGACATGAAATTATCCTACAATTGTTCGATTTCATTTCATTTTGATTGAAATCCACTTTGCGGTTGCAGAATCTACACTCTACAACCCAATCAGTTTGAAAAAGTAGTTCTGTGGAAATGGACTAGACGGTCTTTATTGGGTCTCTGGAAGGACTTAAATCTTTCATGAAAGATGTGAGACAATATCTTTCGGATGGGATGGTGTAATATATAAAGATAAATAGGAACTATTAAGCCTTTTTCAAGTTCCGGAAAAGTACAATATGTGGGCTTTGAAGTGAGAATCTACATTTGGAAAACATTAATAAATCTGACAGTGGCTTACCATAATGGAAGTTGAGGATGCAAAAAGAGACATTCTATAAGAAATTCATTTATTTCTAAAAAAAAAAGTTTAAAATAAGAAATTATTCAAACAGAAAGTTTGAGTCCTTAAATTTTTGTTAGTAAAACAGGCGTCATTTTGAATTCGAAACCTCTTGTTGGGTTTTTCTTGAAAATGACCTAAAGAATTTCAAAAAATGGCTGTTGCTGATAGGTTTTCACTCTCGTCCGATAAAATTTTTGTTGATATTTGGATGTCCTGCGATTCGAAATTTTTGCATGGTCATTTCATTTTTCACTTTTTTAAATATGGTACGAGCCTTTACCGTGCTTGGAATGCTATCTGGCTATACCAAAATTTTCAAGATACCTTAGTAGTTCTTGAGCTATCACCTGACATCTATTGTGTGTTCAGAAAGGGTTACTCCAATACAAGTCAGAAAGGGTTATTCCAACAAAAGTCAATCCAAAAGTTACTTAGTGCCGAATCCCAACACAAAATACATCGTTCAAAGAAGTTTCAGACCTAATGCAAATTTCCAAGTTTATTACCAATGTCCTGGAAGCAGAGTTGGGAAATGATGATAACTTTTTGTAATTTATTTCAACTTCCATTTTAATTACATGTCATTAGTAATTGAGCTTTTTCAATTACAATTGCACATAATTTTAATTGAAAAAATCATACATTTTCATTACACGTCATTTTAATTTAAAAAATTTACAAAGTATCTACATGTACCTAATTGAAAATTGTACCTAATGGGTTTTTAGAAGTACCTTGGTGAAGGAAAGCACTGTTTTAATTACATTAAGGTAATTGATTACTTGGATTGCAATCAATAACATGTTTTTATTATGTAAGCATTAAAATAATAATAAAAATGTATTCTAACTGCTTAACTTATACAAATAGAAAAAAAAACACAACGAGATATTTGCACATTTTATTATTATTAATTTAAATATTTTTAAAAGGAGATTATTCAAAAGACGACAGTAAATTATAAACCTCATAAAAGTGAACAAAATATATGTTAATAAGTAATATCACGGAAAATGTAATTTACAAAAACAAGTTATTAATTGCCTACACTGTGTAATGATTATTGAAAAAAGTAATCAGTACATATTTTTTGATGTTAACTTTTGTTTTCAACTACAGTAATGTAATTGAATTACAAGTATTTGACACTTCAATTGCATGTAATTAGTTATTGAATTTTTTCAATTAAATTTAAAAGTAATCGAAAAAGTGTTCGTAGATTTCAACTACAAGTAATTGAAATTGAACTTTTTTATAATTTATTTTTCAATTATTTATACTTGCCTGTACCAACGTTCGAACTCTATGAATACACTGGCTGTACATTTTTTCAAGCTGTCCCAGGTCAATCTTAATTCAAATCCAAACACATTCATTCAATCTACTGGTTTGCGTGCCTTAGATTAAATCGACAAAATTTTTCGCACATTAAATAATTGAAATTGATTCTAAAAATAGTTGGCGGTCCTTCCCCTTTTTCATATATCATAACTTTTACTCATTCATCAGACTTCCTTGCACGATTATAAATGCCAGTCAATATCAACGTGAGTATGAGTCGACGTCACATGTCAAATTCAATTGAATTAATAAAATGCAAAAAAAAAATCGCGACCTGTCCGACATGTTAATCACTTGTCCACTTATCACTCTCGTCCGGCTGCATTCATAGTCGTAGTCGTCATCGTCATCGCCATCATGGAGGTACCAAGAGAGTGGTCTCACAAAATAAATATAATTTATATTAATGTTTTGACATTTTTGTAAATATTATATTTTAAACGATTTACATGCGCTCAGTTTCACTTGGAAATAAAAAAAAAAACAAAAAAAAAACAGTACACATGCGATTTATTTCCCCTGCACGCAAAAAACAATAAAACTGAAAAAACAAACGAATGTAATATTCCAGTCACACAAGTGTATTATTAAGCAATGCAACCCGCAACGCAACAAATTTGTAACACGAACATAAAACGGCCTCATAGCTGAAGCTCACTACAGTGCAAATGATTGATTAAAGTTGGAAAATAAAAATATATAAAAAAATTAGACTCAGTTTCAAGAATTAAAGAAAACAGATTCCTCACCTTCCCTGTACAGGCCCTGCTCTTTCACACAGACGAAGGTTACACTTAGGTGACTACTTTAATAGTCCCGTTCGCTTCGTCAGGAGCTCTATGTTGTTTAACGAGTTTTTTAGATTCATGTGGTGTCACAACGGACTAACCTTGGTCTAAGTGTGCCAATATAAACTACTGAAAGCCTTTTCTACCTTTCTTAACCTAAGACTTACCTACGGATAAAATCTCGGATAGCCTACCCGGAACTTTCTTACCGGATAAACTTCAAGTTTTGGCTTCAAATGTCTCGCATTGTGATATCCGACCGATAAAGTCTCGGATAGCATATCCGCCGGTTCGAGTGGCTGTTAAAGCCTTTATCCAGAAAATTCTTAATAGGCTAAGGATTACGTCATTTAAGACGTTCATGGGTTTTATTGTAAAAATCAATAAATGGGTTATTGAAGATGGGAAACCCGATGAGAAAAAATAACTGAGAAATTTTATTTTTTCCGCAATTTAAGGGTCTCCGTTTTAGTAGTTTTTAGGTAAATGCATTGTAATAATTTTGCTTTTCTGGCCTTCAAATTGAATGATTTTCAATACGTTATAACGCCTACAACAGAGCTGATGTTCAGTCTGTTTAGAGATATTAAACATATAGAGCTCTTTGAATCAAGGTTTGGCCATACTAGTTTTGTCGCCAAACAATTGGTGATGTTGTCCCACCTAATGTTTGTTCTTTCCAAAGCTTCCTGCTTCAGCAAAAGTTGCATTTTTTAAGCTTAGTATAGGCACACAAGCAACTTGCTTGAAACCTGCAACGAAATTTTCGTTCGTGGTTTTAAGACATTTGCAGTTGGAAATATGAGGTTAAGCCTTACACAAAAACAATAAACTATTAAACGGTTCCAATTAGGGTACTAACTCAATTTTTGTATTTTGGTATCTACACCTTTTTACGGGAGTTTAAGCCTCTGGTGGCAAGATCACAGGTATGAGCCCCTGGTCGCAAGATCACAGGTATAAGTTCCTGGTAGCAATACCACAGGTATAGTCCCTGGTGGCAACATCACAGATATTGTCCCCTAATGGCAAGATCACAGTTATAAGCCCTTAATGGCAATATCACAGCTATAAGTTCCTGGTGGCAAGATCACAGGTATAAGCCCCTGGTGGCAAGATCATAGGTTCAAGCCCCTAGTGGAAAGATCGCAGGTATAAACCATTAGTGGCAAGATCACAGGTAGAGACCCGTGGTGACAAGACACGAGTTTAAGCCGCTGGTGGAAAAATCATAAGTCCCTGACGGCAATATTTGCTAGGCTTGCGCACTTTTAGCTGATCGCAGGAACAAAAGCCCTTGGTGGCAATTAGATTACAGGCTCTTCTCCCCTGATAGGTTATAATAACTAGACTAACGCACTAGTTGAATACAGGGCAGGGACCGAATTCCCTGGTAGCAATTAGACCTTATCGACCTCACCTGTTCACAGCTTAAATTAAACTAATTTATTGAATCGAGCTTACTCTAACTCTATTGACTTGAGCACTGACCGAAAGGGTAATTCTCATTCGCCTGAGTGGCTCCTCATGATACCTTTTCTGTAACCAGTGAGTGAGAAGTGTGCGAGAGTGAATGAAAATATTCTGTCTATGATGTTGGTGTGTTGGCCCCATATGCATATCACGTGTTGTTAGGTAATGCAGGGTTGCTGCTTATGGATTGCCATTTCTCAAGATCCCTGTTGGGCATTGCAGGTTTGCTGGCTATGGATCGCCAATTCTAAACGATACTTTTAGGTATAGCGTTGGTGGTAATGAACAAATGTGGTACTTTATTATAAAGTTCCAAAATTGGAAACCAAATTAAGGCATCTTGGTTAAGAATTTATGCAGAGAACTATTTATTTTTGAGAAACTTGTGAATTTAAGTAACTTCGAGTGAGTGGTTTTACTTTTTACATTTCTATTGCGTTTTTGCTGTGACATATGTTGGACTTAGATTTTATTCCAGTTTCTAACCTATTTCACCCCACTGTACATTATAAATATGTTTGTAAGCTTCTTGTTCCTGCTTTTGATGATGATTCACCTCTAAATGTTGAGTGTTATGGTGTGGTCAGGTAACCCCTATATCATACTTGACTAGAGGTACTATCATAATAATAATCGCCCTTAACATATTTGGGAAGACAGGAGTGACATATCCTCAGTAATAACAGAGCATACATAGTGTACATAATTTTAGATTCAACACAACGATAAAATCCTTTGGGCCTTCGTTTTCGTCGTCGTCGTTGTCGTTGGTACCGTAAGTTGAACCCCAAAGGCACTATACTTCTGCTCTAAATGGATTGACATTGTCACAAAAAGATATCTCAGTTATACGAGCATCACCTTTATAGGAAATGAGAACAAGAATGAGGTCGAAAAATAGGCAATTCAGGTGAAGAAATGGGCATAAGTTGCCCCCATAAAAGTAAATTAAACGACAATGTATCACCCATGAAAGGATAGGAGTCGGCGCTCTTTCCCTAGAATTCAAGATGCGGTAAGAAAATGAGGTAATTTCATTCCAACAGATCGTATATGAGATAAATTCATATGAAATTTGTTGTTCCAGGGATGATAAGTGTGTGTGTGGTCCTGATAGATAAAATGTCTATAAAAGGTCCAAATTAAAGGAGATCCAAAATAAAGGTGACATTTTAATGGATGCACCATTAAATAAACTGATGATGAGTCAAGTGAAATGGATATAATCCCAATATAACTACTGTTGACATCAGAGTCAGGCGCAAAACACATTCAGCCAGAGACAGACACCACAAAATGTGTTTAACGATCAATTTATTTGGTCTTTCTAGGCTAAGGGCTAATATGTATGGCTATTGCATCTAACTCCCTAACTATCTATAAATCTGAGGGAGTATTCACACTCGATTTATATATAAATTGCAAATAAATCACCTAATTGCAAATGCATCGTTTGATGTAGTCGATAGATTTGTGCTGTGTGTGGCGTTGAAAGCTGAAACGAAGTTTCGCGATAAATTCCGTGGTTCGCACCCACAATGACAACGGAAGGGTAGGTATGTAAAAGTCTTCCTGCATTTGGAGATTTATTGAAGGGAGGACATGAACAATGAACATTTGCTTTTCATCCGGTTTTAGGGAGTAGCGAGTATTTTATCATTCATAGTGACTCTGTCTAGTCTAGTGTTTAGTGCTTTAACTGTCTGATGGTATTTAAATTTAGAAAAATTTAAGTCTGAGGTCAAAGGCAAATAATAGTATATTATAGTATATGATAATTGATAAATGTTTGGTGGAGCTTGGATCCCAAGCATGGAAGGCCTAGCGAAAGTATGCGATGCGATAAAAAATATATTCTTTTCATGCAATCAACCACTTGTGTCCTGTTCAAAAAATTGAGACATTAAAATAGAAAAGTAAACAGCTCTCAAGTTAGGGTCGAATGTCAGCCTATAGCTCCTTTAAAATTGTTTGTCAGGGGTTTATACCTCTTGTAAGAATGTGTGAACAATTCTCTAAGGTCCAGTTTTTTTGTGCAGAGCTAACTGAGAGTTAAATCAGAACTAGCTAATTCTGAAAATGAATTAACCCTAACTTGAAATCGGAGACTGAAATAAGATGAAAAGATGAAACTTAGTTTGGACGACCTATGCATAGGATGTGGTGACGTAAATATACACGAGGATACTTCTCACTGCCTGTGTCACTGCCCTGCGCAATACCATCTGAGAAATAGGCTCCTAAAGAGACACTTCTTCAGAGACTTGGAAGAACTCTCTGACATTTCAAGTAAAAATCTGTTGCAATTCATTAGCGCTACCAAATGGCTTGAAACTTTTTAACCACCAGACCACAAAATTGGAAACTTCTGCAACCACCAACGAACGGACAAGTACACCAACCACTGACCTTCCAAACACATCCACTGCACGTTGCATGGAGCCACTGATCCTACGGGCCTGGTGGAGGGATGATTATTGAAGTGGGCGTAAAGGAAAGACCAACTAGGTGATTGTGTAACGATAGACATTTCTTCAATGACTAAAAAATACCCACCGCTTGCAGGCTATAGCCTGCTGAAACTCATCAACACCCGGGCCTGATTGTCTTGGGATTTATCATAGGTTTTTTTTTCATGGGAGACACAATCCCTAGGGTATCACAATGGATATACATTGATCTAAGTATGATGGTAAGAAGATCAACTGTCAGCTCATTAACCTAACCTATACTGAAATTACACCTTCCGCCCCTGAACTAGCTCACCAAAATAGATGTGTTAACCAAGGATTTAAATGGAGTTAGCTCAGGTTAAGACCCAAGACTAGGATGATCTTGCACTAAAAAACTGGCCCTTAGAATATTTCTTGTCATACAAAAGTTTCTCTCATCTAAGCTGTCCGAATTCAGGAGAACATTTTAAATCACCTCTATTCCTGCCGACTCACCACACGCACACAGAAATGGTTGGGTCACTACGAGTTCTCCCACCACTAAATTTATTACAATTTTCATATTTATAGATTTCGATAAAGGTTAATGAAAATATAAGTTATCTTCTATCTTTCACTTCGGTTTCAACTTTTGAAATAGGGACCTGATGAACCTAGAACATTTAGCTCTAGGTATTAAGTCTCTTGCAGAGGCCTCTTCGACATCAGTTTGAGTCACCTACTCTTTCATTCAAAAAACATTTTTCATTTTTTGCAAAACATTGTCGTTTTTCGAGCCATTTCGTTTCCTTGAAGAAATAAATATCTTACTTCGTATTGAACTTCATTTTTGCAAATGAGTTTTGATTTTCGAATACACTAAATGATTTGCCCATTCTTCTGGCTAAAGCCTGATGCGAACCGAAATTTTTAGTTAGTCTCCAACAAGACAACGAAATGCTTACGAAAACGCAGTGAAAAAGTATTCATTGACAGTTACACCAATTCAATAAATCAAAACAAATGAAAATGAAAGAAAAAAAACGTAAGCAGCCATGCTGTAATGAAAGAAACAACAAAAATAAACACGAAAAATTACAAATTTCATTTTTTCGCAAACAATGAATTGCCTGGGTAATTAATTGTTTGCGAAAAAAGAGTGTAGACTTCTCCAAAAATCATGTAACAATAATCAATCTCGTTCGTCGAATAGCGTACTGCAGAACGAAAAGTAGAACAAAATTTTTCGTTTATGATTTCGTTGTGTCATTTTTGTATAAGATTTTTCGTTTCGCATCAGCACCTCACTCGGCTAAATGAAGGCCAATCTCAAAGAAGTAATTCCTTTCCTGTTGGTCTCCAATACTCTGACAGTGAGACTTTTGAAGATGGGTCATCAGCTTTGTAGTTTGCTTTCCTCTTGGCAAGTGTATCGAATTCTATTTCACGTCACGAAATGTTCATTAAATTGCCCTCCAATGGGTTTTCTTAAATAAATTATTATTGCTGACGATATGAGAAAGAAGACCTTTTTATATCTTCTTAATTCCTTCAAGCTCCATTAGCAGCTAAACCCGCTATAATTAAACTTTATTCTACTTCAAAAATTATCAAATATTCTTCAAATTTATTACAATTACACTGTCTCCAAAAAAATCCCTTAATGGCAATTTTTTCCGCCTCGAAAATAATACAAATGCTCATTAAAATACCAGTTCCCCCGTTTTAATCATTCCATATACATAATTCTTGGCAAAAATTTAATCCCGAAAAAATACCCACTCAGCTATTAAATTTAATTAAAGTCACTGGCAGATAATAATTAATAAAAAAAAAAAAAAACAAATAACCCTCAACAAGAAACTTGAGAACCGAAAAATGAAATTTCAAAAAGAAAAAAAAAAAATAAACCTAAAGAAATCCCTAATTATCTTCAAATCCCAAATAATAAATCCTAAATTAGGTTCATTTCCTTAGTTTGTCTCTCTCTAGAGGTAGGTATGACCGACAGAAAAAAAAAGTATTCCCTTATTTTTTTGTTTACTAAATACATTTTTGTACATCTTCATATTTATGTTCTGCAGACATTTGCACTTCTTATTTTCAGCTCACGAAACAGAGCACAGGATATGCTATAAAATAACACAGCAAACAGCCGTTACCGCCGCCACCGCACCAACCCTCTTTGAGGCTCATTATTATGTTTTCCTTCATGCCTTAGCGTAAATTGCCTCAAAATCCCGCTCATAAATTTTAAAGAAGATGCGAGGGAAAAAATCATCCTTAATTTTTGTGTATATTTTGCTGTGAGCTTCAGAAGTTTTATGTTGTCCACATCATCATCATCATCATAGTCGGGAAGAAGGATACGTTCATACCCAACTGCTGTGCTTCCGTCCTCCATCTCCACCCCCCTCCCCGCCCACCATCAACAAAAAAGAAGTGAAAATATGAAGAATTCACAGTGAAAAATTCCTTGATCCCCTTAAAGCGCCGCATAATGTGGAAAAATTTGTATTTTAATGAAAGGAATCCCAACCGAGCTAAAAGGAAGGATGGAATAGGGAATATACATAAGCGGATCCTGTTGGAGTTTGTTAGAAAAGAAGCTTGTGCTACTAAATCCTTTCGGATTATATTTTGCCATTTTTTTTTGTTTTTTTGTTTTTGATGAATTTTTTACTCAGATACAAAAGTTAAATGCCCAAAGGGGAACAATTTGATTTATAACTACTGACTATGCGAGAAAATCATCCCTTGAGGGAGGTTGAACCTTGCTCACTGACGACCGACCAACAACAAAAAAATTCCTTTAGCCGGGCGATAAGGTTTCATTAGGAATTATTTTATAAGTGTCTTATAAAAAAAGATAAAATCACACGTCGTGATTTTTTGAAAACAAAAAAAAAACATACGAAAAGGTTACATTTAACCCTCATTCAGTAAATGAATATAACACATTGTACCGAAATGGGAAGGGCAATCATTATTTTTCATTTAATGTTGGCGTGGAATTTCTTTACAAGGATATATGAGACTTGAGAGGTTTAAAATTTCAAGGTTTTTAAGGTTTTTAAGTTATTAAGTGTTGTTATAACTGTGTTAGCTGTTTTTGGGAAGTTGTAAGGGTTTGGTCGCGTACCGAGCTTCAAAGCTTTTAGAGACAAAACTGCACTTAAAATATATTATGGGATGTTTAAGTTACTGCTTCGATGGCGTTGAGCGACAAAGCGGTGACGCACAGTGGGGACAAATCTGTGATTCTAGGAAAATACCTCTAAGTAGTATCAACCATTTCGTGTTTTGCTCACTAAATTGAATGATTCTCCGTTTCTGACTGCTTTCAACATTGTTCTATTTAAGTGCAATTTTTGGCGACAAAGTACTATCATGTCTGGAATTAACCGCGAAACCTGATAAACTTAAATAAGCGACAAAGTAAAATTCACTGATATTATTGTATGTTTATAGAATTTATTGTGAAGTAGCTCACACTTAATAAGATTCAAAGAACATCTATAGTGAGCTGCTAACAGAGGCCTTAACCTCTTGGGGACTCGAACTCTTGGCTTACAAAGCCCTATGGTTACCGGCAATATTACATATCGAATACCACTTCATTCCAACAATGAGTCCAAGTGAAGAGTTTAAAATCAAGTTTCCCACCAAGAAAAATTTGTTTGTTTAAAACTGAACTACTAGCGATCAGTGAAACATACAAAATACTCAAAGAAATCAGAATCGAATTAAAGCTATCCTCAGAGACACACGGCTATTAGGGGCGTTGGTTTAGCTACATCGTCCTCTTACCTGGTCCAGCGATGACAATACAAGTTCGAGCAAGCCTGATATGCAGAAGTATGCTAGAAATCGTCAGGGTCATTGTACTGTATCCTCGCCAATGAGAAAAACATCATTTTTAGCCGCCTTTACGAACTGTAAATCTCACTGGACTGTAAATCACACACAGATACAAATCACAGATATTGACAGATTGATATTGCCTCAATATCACCTTGTTAGCAGCCTAGTTTGACACAATATAGATTGTTTTGGTGTGGATTGCGATGCAACTAAGTGAGTATGTTAGAATCCACTTCCTAATAATTGTGCAAACATATAAACACCATACCTAAACTAACGAAAATCCGTTTAATTTGACCCAAGAAAAATGATGGATTTAATAAGCAAAAGTTGACTTCTATTGGACACCTGATGATCCCATGCAGGGTAAGCAGAGAGAGACGCACTAAAATGTGGCATGCACATAATGAAAATGGACAGCCCCTCTGAGAGATCAGATCTTAAATGTTTTTGAATGAACCATCAAATTTCCTAGCTTTGCATAATGTTATCCAACTGAAAATGGAGACAGTAATCTCTAAACGACTTTTATATACAATTCAAACTTCAAACGATCATATAAGCTTTAATTGGGTTGCGGGGTGAGGTTTCTGGCCGCCATTTCTACTGTCAAGAGTGCTATAGTGGCAATCTCACAACGAGATGTAGACCTAACGAAGCCAAAGGAGAAAACACTCCCACTCTCAGAAGATCGGGCCTAGAGGTAAATACAGGGTGGCACACCAATTGTGCTACAATAAGAAATTCAAATAACTTTTTTTTTAATCGATGTATTTCATTTATTTTTTTTTTATTGGGTAGAAAATTAAATTTTATTTTAAATAGTTGTTTTTAAAGATTATAGACCGCAAATGATCTCCACGCTCTCCCACGCATATGCGGCACCTGATCAAAAAATTATTCATTGCGGCCTGAAGAGTTGAAGTTGGGATCGCCTCAATTATTGTCGTTATGGACTGCTTTAATTCAGTTAAATTCCTGGGCTTCGTTTTATACACCTCTTGCTTGACATAACCCCATAAAAAGAAGTCTGGTGCAGTCAGGTCAGGTGACCTTGGGGGCCAGCGAAGAGTGGAGTTCCTAGAAATTAATTTGTTTGCGAATTTTTTGTTTAGCTCCGCCATAACTGGTCTGGCTATATGTGCAGTTGCTCCATCTTGCTGAAACCAAACGCTGTTGAATGGTATACGTCTTCGGCGCAGTTCAGGGTAAAAAAACTCCTTCAACATCTTTAAATAACGGTCCCCATTGACAGGTTACACCGTTTTCTTCAAAGAAGCACGGCCCGACAATACACCTTGATGAAACTGCGCACCACACAGTGACTCGTTCTGGGTGCAGTTCCGTCTCATGGAGCATTTCTGGATTAGACTCATTCCATATACGGCAATTTTGCTTGTTTAAATTGCCGTTAAGATCAAAATGGGCCTCATCAGACATGAACAAACAATTGATCAATGTGTTGTCTTCTTCGGCCATTGATATCATTTTTTGGCAAAATTCCAGGCGAACAGGCAAATCCTGAGGGTTTAACTTGCTAGTAATTTGAACTTTGTACGGAAACAAGTTTAAATCGTCATGAAGTATCCGTTGTAATGACCGTCTACTAACTCCAATTTGCCCCGATAAGTTTCGGGTCGAAACGCTTGGATTATCCTGTATTGCAGATGCTACTGCTGCGATTGAATCCTGAACCCGAACATTGGCATCTCGATGGTACGGCCTTCGTGCGATGCTTCCAGATTCGGCAAACATGTTTACAAACCTCATAATGATCCATCTACTCGGGGGATTACCGCCAAACTCCCGCCTAAATTCCCTTTGGACGGAAATGACGGACTGCAAAGCATGTACCGTTGCACTATCCAAATTCTTTTCTCCGTATCCCAAGCATCCATTTTTATAAATCTAAATAGTAACCTACAAAATAAAAAAAAAAATAAGCCGATTACTCACACAGAAATAAAGTTATTACGTTTTATTTTTGTAGCACGATTCGTGCGCCACCCTGTACTATCCTAGATATAGCCTTCAAGGATTAATAAATACATTGTCCTTGACCTTGAAGGTAACCAATGGACCACCCACCAAGCAGGAGCTCTTTAAGGGTGTGGTCGAAGAAAGGAAGATGCTGTGCTCCAAGTACAAAGACCTGCTGAAGAAAATGTTGATGTCACAATGTAACTTACACAGCTGGCTTGTGATGCTTTGATGCCCTGGCAATGCTGCATCAATAGAAGTAGAGATCCGATATGTTGCTGGATTTAGGATATAGCCGTTCTCCACAGAAGACACTTAAATCTCCTTCTAGAGGAAGGATAAGACAGTCTAAACATCTTGAAGAAGTTCTAACAGAAATCAAAACCAACTGAGCCGAGCTCCTAAAGGCCATCACAAGCAGAAATAAAAGGGTCTCTGCCAAGATGTAAATAGGGACCTCTAGGGACTCGACTACATGTTCGAAATGTCGAATCTCGGAGCCCAGAAGACCAGATCTTAATGAAGAAAAAATGAAATGCATCATCGATACGCGTCTGCCAACGCATCCTATTAGGTCTCAGACACCACATTAACCCAACAAAAAAATGCACCGCTCTTCAGCGTAGAAAAAATTGAGTTAAGTCTTTGAATACCCTAGAAAACTAAAGGTTAGGTTAATGGACTGACAATTGACGCCTTTTAGAAGTGTTGTCTTTCCCTTACCCCCACTTAAAAAATTATCCCTCCACCAGGCCCATAGGAGCAGTGGCTCCATATGCAATGTCTTGTGGATAAGTTTGGTGGGTCAGTGGTTGGTGTATTTGTCCGTTCGTTCAGTCAGGATCGCTACACAATCATTGGTTGGGGAAAGAAGAACGCCCTTTGATGATGTGTTCCTGCCTTTATTCCCACTTAAGAAATCATCCCTCTGCCAGGCCCGTAGGAGCAGTGGCTCCATGCAACGTCTGGTGGATGAGTTCGTTCGTTTGTGGTTGGAGAAGTTTCCAATTTCGTGGTTGGGTGGTTAAAAAGTTTGAAGCCATTTGGTAGCGTTAGTAAATTAGAAATGTCCGAGAGTTCTTCCAAGTCACTGAAGAAGTGTCTCCCTAGGAGCTTATTTCTCAGATGGTCTAGCGCAGGGCAGTGAGAATTATCCTCGTGTATCTTTACGTCACCACATCTCCTGCATAGGTCTTCCAAACTGAGTTAAAACCGAAGAAAACTCCTGGACCTGATCGAATATGTATGCTTATGCTGTTCAACAGCTGCTTCCAGAAAGAGACCTTCTATAAGAAGTAGAAAAAACTACGCCTTGAACTGATCAGCAAAAACTAAGAATCCATCTAGTTTCCCAATCTACATAAAGACCCCTGCAAGCAAACATTTGAAAGAGATCCTGAAACCTCGTTTTAGAGAGGCAGTACAGAGAGTGGCTTAGCAGAAAAACAGTATGGCTTCCGGAAAGGCTGGTCTACAATCAGAGCCATAAAAAACTAGTGAAAGTTACTCAGACCGCATAAAGGAAAAACTATAAAATATCGTATTGCTAGCTGTACTACACCGCAGATGGCCCAAGATGGAACGGAATCATCTCTTAAGAAGCGCAGGCTTTTGAGACCTGAAGACATCTTCCTGGTAGCTTATGCTGGCGTCATTGTTTAATATTAACAGAAGTGAAGTTTCTTAAGCTTATAAACTAGTTAAAGGCATCAGTTTTTTCACCTAACTTAAGAATTATACCTAACTGCTAGAAATTTACATGTACTAAGTTAGAGTGTATAGATTTATTAAAACAGAAAAGCCTCACCAAACTTCATGCAACTCCTCCCTATTAGCTATCGTCCAAATGGATAAAGAAACATATCCGCAGTAACCAAGAATGTTTAATTCTCCCCCCAAAAAAATCTCTCATTTTTTTCAAGTCTTTTAGACTCCAAAAAAAAAAAAAAAACAATAAACGCCTTTTCCTTGCCTTCTCCATCTCCAAAACCATTTTGTTAAAACTGAAGAAAAACTTCTCAAACATCATTAAGTAGTAATAAAACTTGTAATAGCTGGAAAAGACAAGAGAGAACAAATTAATGTAACTCCAGACTTTGTGATATGAGATTCTGTTTTCTTTCGTTCCTTCCTTCATTTCATGACTTGAGTTCTTCCCGTCCAATATTTCACTACTTTTTTGTATGAAAAAAAAAAACAAAAATACAAAACTAAAGAAAAGCATAATATTCCTTACCAAAAAAGAACATTCAACGCTCCAAGGAATCCATTTGAATTTTTCCTCTGATTCTGGTATTCTATGGAGAAAGCAAATTTATTTCACCATCCTTGTTCTACGTCGCGTCGTGGCGCGACGACGACGTGTCAGTCGATCCGACATGGTATATTTCATCCCATTTTTCTCCTTCGTCTTCTTCTCTATTCATGAACCAAAGAACAAGAAGAGAAAAATCCTTATTTTTTAAAGGATTCTTTCTTGTGGAATAATTCACATATTCTTACAAACTCAGGTGAATGAATGCAATGCCAGAGTGATGGAGTTTCAAGGAAAAATAATCACACACAAGAAAAAAGGATGTTAAAAAGGCACTTTAGACAAACTATCCATATCCCAACCATCCAACCAAACCAAACTTTCTTTTTCTTCGCTTTAGAACAAACTAATTGGAATTTTTACATTTGCACCAGAGATTTATAAAAAATTGAAGATTTTTTCCTTCTGCTGAAATAAGGTTGAAAAGGGAAAATGTACAAATGTGCCACAGGAGTATCGAGGAGCAAAAAAAAAAAAAAATATTTATAATAACGGATCATCATCTCGTTCGCGCGAGTCAGATGATGTGTAGGTGTGTAAGAAGGTTGTTAGTTGGAAGTGGCTAAATTATAGGGGCGCCTCCGAAACTTCTACAATAATGCTGGAGTCCTGTATCCTAACAAATTGGGTCTCACCTTATTTCATAGGTAGGTACATAAAACAGCATGGCGGGGTAATTTATTTAATTTTTTTTCAGTTGCAGTATGAACCTCCTTTTGTGTCCTCATTTTTCTGCATTTCTGCTGCCGTTGCAGTTGTTGAGTATAAGCTGCAATAGTAGGTAGTTGGATGCCCCACCAACTCAACAACACTAAAAAAAACTTGGTTTGAAAATGAGGATAGGATGTCATTACGTCAGAGATAATTATGGGTTGTCTGGTGTACTGCTGCAAAATATTGTGTTGGTTATTGAGTGTGCTATTAGCATTATTATCATCTTTTTTTTAACTTTAGCATTTATGTATTTTTTTTATTATTCAATTTTATGACTTGCGGTGGTTTTTTGACTGCATACAGTATATGCGCTTTAGTTGATGCATGTGGCCTAAAGAGGAGGCAATTTACAACGAATTGTGATACGTAAAATGAAATTAAAGGAGCTTCTCAATTGACCTGTTGTTTTTTTTTAATTTCTGGTCCAAAGGACAAGTATTGGCTTTATGAAGAAAAACAAAAATCGCGATCATTCTTACTTGAGGAGAAGAATATACTCCCAGGCTGTGTCTACTGCCCCCTCAAATGACAACCAGACCCGGAAAGAAAGTGGACTACGACCTACGATTATGCACCTGGAATGCAAGGATACTCTATACGCCAGCTCCTACTCAAAAACTTGAATCTTTCCTCACGCGGTACAAGGCAGCTATTACCGCGATCCAGGATATTGGGTGGATAGACTCAAGGATAGCGAAAAGAAAAGATTGTAAAATTTATTAGAGCTGCCATCAAAGAATGTAAATGCTAGGATGTGGATTCATCGTGGGAAATCGACTCAGATCGAAAGTCATCGATTTTAAGCCGATCAGCGGTCGCCTGGCTGTGATTCGCATTAAAAATACCTTCGAAAACATCAGCCTAATATGTGCACACGCCCCTAAAGCTGAGGAGTTTTATGACCTCCTGGAAGGAGTCTACGGAGCCTACTGAGTTGAGTCGTTGAAACCCTACAAAATTGAAAGGCCCCTGGACCTGATAGCGTATGTATGCTGAGGCTGTACAACAGATGCTTCGAGGAAGAGACCTTCCGTAACAACTAGATGCCTTGTCATAATCAGCAAAAACAAAGAACATACAGTTTCCCCATCTACATACGGATCTCTATGTATAGCGGACACTTCAAGCAAACTCTTAGAAGATATTCTGAAACCCGCATCAAAAATACCTTCCAAAACGTCAGCCTAATATGTGCACACGCCCCCAAAGCTGAGGAGTTTTATGACCTCCTGTTTGGAGCCTACGGAGCCTGTCTGGAGTACGAAGTCAAAGTTGGGCTCGGAGACTTCAATGCTGAAGTCAGGAAGTAAAATATCTTTGGCGGATTAGTTAGAAAGCACTGCCTCCATGAAACGACAACAGCTCGTAATACGGTGATAAGTAACACTAGGTTCCTCAGGCGAAGGATACACACAGCAACCTGGCGATCTCCAGGTGACCGAACCGCCAACCAAATCGACCATGAGCTGATTCGCGCAAGGTACGCATGGACGTGCAAACTTTCGGGGTTGCAAACGTGGACTCTGACCACTTTCTTCTTGTGACAAAGTTCAGAGCCCGATTGGCCAATAAAAAAAAGCGATGGCCGCTCAAAGGACGAAATTCAAAATAGCATGCCTTAGCACATCTGAAAAAGCCAGAGACTACAGTGAGCAACTAACCGGAAAACTCTCTGCCGTATCCCCAGCCACAAGCGTCAAAAACCAGTGAAACCTGTATTGCGACATCATTAAGGAGACAGCCGAGACCACCATATGCTATCAACCACCCAGAAAAAAGTGGTATGATAAGGAATGCGCGGTATTGAAGCAGGAGACGGAAAATGCACGATTGTAAATGCTGCAACGGAAAACAAGAGCAGCAAGAGAGGAGTACCGTGAAAAGAGAAAGAAAAACCTGTGTATAGAGAAAAGAGCATTCGCAGCCTGTCAGCTCAGGTATCTCGAGGAGTCTAGCACCGCCACCAACACCCGTCGGTTCTACATAACACCCAAGAAACTGGCATGTGGATATAAACCCGGCACGCAAGCTCTACGAAACAGCGAAGGGAACCTAGTCACCGAAGCACAGAGAATTGTAAACGTGGAGCATTTCCAGTAGCTGCTTAATAGACATTCTGTAGAGGAAGCGACAGGAGAACAAAGATGCATGAGACCAGTCAATGAAGATCCAGTCCCAGCGCCAGTGCCCAATACTGAAAAGATTAAGAAAGCCATTCACAAGCTTAAGAACAAAAAATCCGCCGGCTCGGATGGCCTTCCTGCGGAACTCTTCAAGTAAGGAGGAGATGTCCTGGTAGGATGCAGTTTTAAACCTTTCTGTAACACTGTGATCGGCACGTTCCAGTGTGGCTTCAGGCCAGACAGATAAATGATAGACTAAATCCCCACATTGAGGCAAATCCTGGAAAAAAGCAACGAATTTCAGACCCACCATCTTTTCATCGACTTCAAAGCCGCATAAGACGCTATGAGCTTCTATTGGCGATATAGGAACTCGGGATACCGAAAAAAATGATCCAGCTATGCCGCATGACGTAACAAAATACGTGGTGCAAAGTGCAAATGGTTAACAGCTCATCCCAGCTATTCTAGACATGTACATGGTTTAGGAGATGCGCAACCAAATTTCTTCGCCCTTGTCCTTGAGCAGATAGTTCGCAAGAGTGGTGGTAACCTGGAAGGCACTATCTTCAACAAGTCTTCGCAACTGCTTGGCTATGCGGACGACATCGACATCATCGGCCGCTCCAAGCGAGCTGTACTAGAAGCATTCACAGCTATTGATGAACAGGCGAAACGCTGATCTTGAAGTGAATGAGGACAAAACTAAGTAAATATATGCTATCAACAAACAAAGTTTCATCTGTCCATTGTCTAGAAAAAAACGTAACTATTGGTAGCAGTAATTTCGAGTTCACCTACCTCGGAACAACCATCAATCCCACGAATGACACCTTAATGGAAATCCGACGAAGAATTACCTTAGTGAACCCCTGCTCCTTCGTTTTGGCCAAAGAAATTGGTTCAAAACTCCTTTCCCGAAAGGCAAAGTGCACGCTATACAAAACGCTAATTTTACCAGTTCTACTCTACGGCACCGAGCGCTGAACGTTAAGTTAAAACGGGGAGTTGTAACTGAGCACTTTCAAGAGAAAAATTCTTCGTCGGATATGTGGTCCAATATGCAAGGAAGGCGAATAAAGGAGAAGATTCAATCATGAATTGTACGAGCTGTACCAAGATGTGGATGTAGTTCAAAGAGCCTAAAAAGCGTTGACTACACCAGCTCGGCCACATCGTGCGAATGGACAGTAACGGTCCAGACAAGAAAAGCTTCGAATTCCAGCCCCCCAGGTTCGAGACGACCAGGAAGACCGAACCTCCCCTACAGGGACTAGGTGATATCAGCCGCAAGAACGTTTGGTCTTGATGACTGGAGGGAGAGTGTGAGGGACCGCAACCGATATGGAAGACCGCAATATCTCAGGCAGAGACCCTCCATGGATCGGGGGCCGGATAAGTTAGTAAGAACTGCGTCCACTGATGCTGATCAACAAGACCAGACATTCCACATATTAGATGAATTCGTTGCCTTTCTCGAGAAAAGACTAACAACAGCTGTCTACCTACAAAAATCGTTAAATAATATTACTATTAGCGAAAACAGCAATTGGGTCCGACCATGTCTTACCTTTAATTTGCCTTTGGATCATTTCAAAAAATTCCAATCATAAGGTTCACTGTTTGACATAATTTCCCATTCGATTGTTTATTTAATGGAAAAATGATGAAAATCGTGGTTTTAATTGTTTTTTTTTTCGTTCTTCATTAAATGCCAAACTTTAATTAAGCGATAAAGAAGAGATTGTACATCATTAACTCGGTTAACCTCAATTCGATTGCAAATATTGACATGATGATATACCAATTTCGATTAAAAATCATATTTAAATTGTTATTAATTTCTTTTTTGTATATTTATTCGAGTACAGGAAACTAAAAAGATTGAAAATTAAAATCATTTTTCAACAAAACGATTTTCACGTAAATCATTGGAACTGGAACAGGAGTTGCAGTTTTATTATTTGAAGTCCGGTGTCTGCAGTTGCACATCCTTAGATTTTAGAAGAGATTTGGAGAAAAACCCCAGCTGAAAAGAGTGTCTTCTTCGTTCTTCTTGAATCAATGATTATTTGCTCAAAGGTCTTATTTTTTGTTGTCTAAACATTTGTATCAACTCTGGTAGGGAAAGTCCTTTCAAAATCAACTTTACACAAGATTATTAGTTCCTCCTCACAATATTCTTCCAGGTTTTCTTTTGAAAACTCCATTCAGGGATAATTTACTTGAATTCAATGTCTCAATTTCTGCAAAAATTTACAAACCTCTTCGTTAAAGTCTTGCATGTTCTCGAAACATGCTTTACAACCCTTTTGTTTAAAACCACCCTATGTACATCACCCACATATGCAAAAGATATGTGTTTTGCAGGACAGATCCGCCCACCCTTTTTCGGAAACCAAAAGGAACACACAAAAGCGAAAAGCCTGCCTTATCATAATCAAATTGAATTACATAATTATTCCGGTTGATTTGAACTCCATTTTCGTAGTTAGTTTGGCGATTGAATTTCCGTTCATTTATTCCTGCAAATGCATGTATGTTCGTACTTTACGGCTTGCGTTTGTTGGAAGTTCGGAAGCTTCTTTACTTGGTTTGGTCTTTGTTCAATGTTGCGGACTAAGCTTTGCTATGTAGTATTATTGGAATTCGGAATTGGCAGTAAGGGTTTCATTCAACTACATCAACTGTATCCATAGCTTTTGTGCAACGGACACTTAAAGTGGTTTGTGGTTTTGTTTACACTTTGATTGTTCAGAGAGTTCAAGGGTGGTTTTTGGATTTGCTTATATATGTATGAATTTTGGTTTTGAAGTGGCATTGCCATCATCAGTATGTATTTCCACCTACCCACCCCAAACACATGATGGTAATTACTTAGATAATTAAGTGCCACTGAGTGATTATGAAGTGAATATACGGTGTTTTGTTTCAGTGACTTTGGTTTGTAGGTGTGTGCCTGAAATCCGGATCCGAAATGTGTGCGACTTAATGTTATCAGGTTAATTAATTGCAATACACACAAAGCATTAAGGTTAATCCAACGGATTTGTGGGTGTGGGCGAACAAGTAATTTATGCGATTTTGATGAATTTATTGCAGCTATGTGACGACTC
Source organism: Dasysyrphus albostriatus (assembly GCA_946251815.1). Taxonomy (NCBI): domain Eukaryota; kingdom Metazoa; phylum Arthropoda; class Insecta; order Diptera; family Syrphidae; genus Dasysyrphus; species Dasysyrphus albostriatus. The sequence continues at coordinate 231,999,268 of OX276335.1, forward strand.
CTGATTTCGGGGAAATTCAATGGAAAGTGATTTAACTGGTTACAAGGACCGGAGCACATATTGATAGTTGTAAGAATTCACCAAACTTTAAGCCTAACATATTGGCAAATAGTTTGCGTTTAGTTAAGTAATGAGGTATTTGTATTTGAGAATGTACATTGTTCGTGACAAAGGGTAATGCTAAATTAATTAGAATTTGAATAGATTTCAAGACATTCAATTTGAGAGATAATAGTTAGAATTTAAGTATGAGTTAAAGTGGTTCTCAAACATAATTGTGAGTATTCATAGTCACTTATCCATGTCTAAGCTTAAACATACCTAAGTCAAATTAAGTAACAGCTCAAATTAAAAAAAAAAAAACATACTGAACAGAATTTTGAGCTAAGAGTCATTTGGGGTTGATGCGTATGCTTTTCACTTCAAGGTCAAATTGTAGAAAAGCTGTAAAAGATATCAAATCTCATTTGTTTGCATTTTGTAAACCTAATATTTTAAGGACAAAGTAATGCCAAAAAAGTTGTATTTAGTTAAATTATTTCATTTAATTTTCTTGAAAACCCAAATTAAGTCAAAGTGCACACTCTTGTCCCGAAGTAGGGGTAAGATAGCTCACATTATTTTAATGGGAATCTGAACAGTTTTAAGCCAAAAACTTTATGTGATACTTAAACCCAAACAAACAATTATTGATTCAAAATAGCTTTTTATGGCCTTTAGTCTTTAAATTGGCGCTTTGCTCGGCAATCTCTCTTAGACTCATCAGTGACAAAGTGAGTTATTCTTTTTTGCAAATAATTTTCGTCGGAAATTTCTTTTTTCCAATAATGTCAAAAAAATAATAATTCAAAGAAAAAAACAAATTTAATACAGCGTCAAAATGAGTTCTTAGAATGAAGTTTAATTCGGGATAAGAACGAGTGCTGTGCACAAAAAGAATGCGTGATTTTACCGACAGAGAAATTTTTTTCATTTTATTAAATTTAAAATAAAATAAAACAAAATCTACACATTTTTAACTTATTTGAAATACAAAAAATGTACTCTATTTACAATTATATGTTACTTATGATATTTAGTACTGCCTTGCTAGCGCCAAACCCTTTTTGCACTATATTTTTGTTAAACCTTTTATCGTAAATGCAGCATGAAAGTACACACTGCGTGGCCTTACCCCAAATGGCTCTTCAAAATATTTGAAAAAACTTCTACAAAGAACATATTAAAAGCTGTTTTTTTATGTGCAAACCAGAAATAAGAGTTGTGAGGAAATTAAATAGTTAATATTTATTTCCATACAATTGAAAACAGTCAGGCCAAAACACCCGATTAATCTCGGGTTGTGGAAAAATATGTGCAGGTTGCAGCAAACAACAAAAATTATTTACCATCAAAAACAAAATCTCTTTCAGCTTGAAAAAAGTGCTGCAATCAATAAAGTTGAAAAAGTACTTTTTTTTTGGTTTATTTTCGTAAATAATACAAGTAATTTGAGAAAAAAGCAGAAAAGGCCGAATTTTATTGTTAAATACCTATTTCATATGACCGAATTTTGGCAAGCAGAATTTTGACAGACAACTGAAAAAAACAGAATTTTGAAAAACTGATTTTATTGAAAAAAAAAAACAAATCATGAAACCAGAATTTCAACCCACTCCCCATGGATTAGAATGGTCTAAAAGTATGAAATCAAAAGTACAAAGTTTGTGACGGGTTGCAACTAGAAGGCTTTGTACTGAGTATAGTTGATTTGTAATGGTTACATTTGAATTAACGTGTAAGTATGTACCAAATGAAACCTGTAGACACTTGAACTCAATAGATTCGTAATGAACTCAGAACGCAACTCGCGTATCGGGTATGGGCATAGTATATACTGAATAAAGAACTACTTTGTACTGGATACATATCTTGCCCAAACTGAATTTATCGAGTTGTTGTTTTTTATCAATTAATATGTCATATTTCAGCCATTTTTGACCGATTTTAAAGAATTTTAATAATATTTAGGACGTTTTTCTTACAAAATACACTAATTCGGGTTGGGGTCAGAATCGCGAAAACCAAAAACCCAAAATCACGAACACCTCGAAAACCCAAAATCCCAAATGGAAAACTCCTTGCTTTAACGTACATAACGCGACAAAGAAGTTAACGAAAATAAATCGGAACGTTAGAGACGTTTCCTAAATATGTATCTTACAGATGATACAATATATACAGGGTGGCGCACCAATTGTGCTACAATAAGAAATTCAAATAACTTTTTTTTTAATCGATGTATTTCATTTATTTTTTCTTTATTGGTTAGAAAATTAAATTTTATTTTCAATAGTTAGTTGTTTTTAAAGATTATAGACAGCAAATGACCTCCACGCTCTCCCACGCATATGCGGCACCTGATCAAAAAATTATTCATTGCGGCCTGAAGAGTTGAAGTTGGGATCGCCTCAATTATTGTCGTTATGGACTGCTTTAATTCAGTTAAATTCCTGGGCTTCGTTTTATACACCTCTTGCTTGACATAACCCCATAAAAAGAAGTCTGGTGCAGTCAGGTCATGTGACCTTGGGGGCCAGCGGAGAGTGGAGTTCCTAGAAATGTATTTGCTTGCGAATTTTTTGTTTAGCTCCGCCATAACTGGTCTGGCTATATGTGCAGTTGCTCCATCTTGCTGAAACCAAAACCAATCTGATTTTTCAGCAATTTTTTTTTTTTTTTTGAAATTTCAAATTGGTGGACCAAGATTTCATTAATATTTCGATGAAATCAGGAGTTTTAATTGAGATTTCGTGAAATTTTCATGAAATCTTGTTCCATAAATTAAAAAATATCAAAAATCGAAACTATTATGAGCAATAAAATCTTAAAAAAATGCTTATATGGGTGATTCCGTACCAACTGTGATTCTTTGTGTCCAGTGCTTTTTTGTTATTTAATGTAAAATGTTCGTATGTATATAGTTTTGGTTTGAGTTCGGTAAATGCCTGTTTACTACAATCTACATTTGATATCAAAACTAACCTTGCTACTTATTCCATATGGCTTGGGAAAGTGTAGTCAAAATGTCAGTACCGTGGCATGTCCGTTCCTTGTTTTTCCAATTAAACTTACTATTTTCTAATGAAATACTTCATTGATTAGAAATATTGAAATTTGAGTGCAATAATTGCTTACATTTTTTCTTGCAAAAATTAAGTCAATATACCTATTGCTGAAAAAAATAATAAAAGTAATGAATGAATGTTGTCCAAAGGTTTATTTTAATTTTTGAATTCAAAAGATTTCCCCGTAAACCGCTGTTTTCTCTTAGTTTCACGACAAGTGAATGGTGGTTTTCTAAAAGATGCACCATTTATGAATAGTTTACAACAGTCGTTTCATTTTTTTAAGGTTGTTGTACTTTAAGAGTGATATATTTCATTCGAAAGAAAGTGTGTCACAAATTTATTTGTCAGTACCGTGGTAGTATTTTTTAAAAATGTTATAATATGTTTTTGGTTCATAATCAGAATTTTTTATTTCTTTTAACGGTATATGTTTCTCATAAGCATAGTGAAGTAAGGTCACATAAACTGTCTAGATGTCAGAACCGTGGCATCGTGAACTTTGATGAAATTATCTCTTGCAATAATATTTATTTTGTACCACTTTTCTTATACGTATGAACGATAGTATTTCCTCGGCGGGCCAAACAAAAATTATTCCGCGCAATATAAACTAAGTAATAACCCAGTACAATGAAAGGGTTGCCATTCAGAAGAATAGACTACAAAAACGAAAAAGTTATACATTTAAAAAAAATAAATAAGGGAGGTAAAAATGTCAAGAGGTCAAAACATAACATGTTATCAAGACTAATAAACAGAAAATATGGTCACAAAGAGAAAGAATAAAATACAAATAAAAAAAGTAAAAAGTTTCATTTTCGTCTATTCCAGTTTTAGTACATTTCACCATATTTTTCGTTCTTTAAAAGTTGTAACAAAATGCTCTTACAGATTTGATGCCCTGACTAAAGTCCCAAAAACAAAACAAAAATTATTTCTAATAAGTTTTAATTTTTGATTTTTTTTTTAAAGAATCACAGTGGGCAGAGAATCACACATAAAAGCAGAATTTTGATCCTGATAGAATTTCGACCCCAATCCTAATCCATGTCACATAACATTATTTGATGCAGCTTCCCCTGATAGTTCTGACTATTGGCATGCGGTCCCGTGAGATGTCAATTAAAGTTTAAATGTGTAAATACCTTAAAAAAAAAAAAAAACAACATAAAAACCCAACTTTTTGTTTAAAAAAAATATGATAATAGTATGGTAATGAATGACTAATGAGCTAAAAAAAACTATACAAAACTAGAATTCTATATTATGGGCAAAATCATTTTGCCAAAACTAAAAAGGCTTACGAATACCGATTTACTTGACACGGGCAGACTAGAACGTTTCTTATCTTATTTTTAGAACTCAAATCCTTCGTCCTTTTTTTGCCATCAGATCGGGCTTTCGGGATATTCTCGTTAGAAAATGACCAAAGAAAACGTTACTGTCCAATGTTTAAGGTAATACTTTTTTTCAAAAAAACCTGCGAAAACTTTTAGAAAATATTAATCTTCTCCTTCAAAATTCAATATATATCTTACCAATCCCGCTTTCTGAGAAATCCTGATCTAGATGTAGGTTTTCATTCGGCCTCACATAATGTAAGAAATCATTTATATGGTAAAGAAATAACAGTGTTTTGGTCTTTCATTTGAAAATTTTTCAAAGATTTGATAATTTGAGTATTTAAATGAAAAACCATTTAGCACTATTTCATATTCTAGCAAAAATCTTCAAAAATAACAATTTTATCCCAAGTCATCTCTTTTTTTCATTTGCATAATTAAATTAATTTTATTTTTTATATCTTTATAATTCACTTTAATAAAAAAATCCTTTTTTACTAAATCACGAAATTTTCTTTTTCTTTTTTCAGGTAAGCCCCACAATATGAATACATACTACAAAACAAAACCATGGTAAATATACAATAAAAACAAGACCAAAAATAAACAAAATGACTTCGATATTCAAATGAAGTTGAAGGGAGACCTTTATTGACACTTAACCGACACACCCTTAAACTCATGAAAGTCTATATCATGCCTTATTTCCTCCTATGTCTCCGTATCGTATGGCCAAATGTATCTAACCTATCAATATAGTGTCAATATTTTCTACTCTATTGCATCGTATTCGATTGGCAAAATCCTCTTAAAAGACCAGCTTAAGTTTTGCAATTACTATAAATTGCCTTCGAAGATAGATAGAGATATTCGTAGATAGATATTAAGGGAGAATGATTCTCTTTGAATTCTCATATGCACGAGTATATAGAATCGACGTTATACTCAAGTATTACATATATCGACTAAAGACTGCGTTGCGTTGTTGTTATTTTCTTTGAAACGGACTATGCTAAAAACCCTTTATGCGTACGTAGATAGTTATTCACAAACATTCGCATATATTAAAGATACTCTTATTCTATATCTCTTTCCTATAGCCGTTTTCTATTGCACTAATCCAATTAGAGCTTTTTGCTATGCCAATAGTAGGAATAGATAGGTACTTTATGTCTATATGAGTGTAACAAATGTATCTGCAGCTTGAATCTCGCATCATAGAAAATATAGATGATAGCTCTATGGTAAACTATATTTTTACAGAGCTGTGCAAGTAATTTTTGCCGAATTTGTTTCATTGCACTAAATAGCTCCAAATTTTGTTTGTCCCCTTGGGTAGGTGTAAAATTTGCATAAGGCTCTATGAGATCCGAAAAACGTATGCTCATAGGAGTGTGAGAATCTTAAATTCCCAAGTGATACAAATCTAAAGTTATGCCTGTCTTACATTGTTGGTGTGTTTTGTATTGCTTCCCAAAATCACATTTTATCACTTCTCTTTTGGATCTGATTTTGAAAATTTTTTTACACCTTCGTAAATAACTGGTATTACCATATTACATGGCCGTGGAAGTAAAAATTGGCTTTTAAATTAAATTTTAACTTCAAAGTTCTCTTCGCTTACCACCCTTCTTGCCATATGACAATGATATTCGTTTTACTGTCACACCAACCGCTCTGTCTAGGGCCTTATCGTTTTAGTAAAACTACAACCGAAATGGATGTGAAAAATCCGGTGCAAAAACCAGACAATCCACATTTTTTAAGTCTTATGTCGTTTTCGATTAGACGTTCGGAGTATTTTTTCTTCTCCATTTTCACTCCAACTACTCCAAAAGCCTTCGATTGGCCGTTCGGAAAATTGTTTTCAGAATCTTTTTCTGTTCCCGATTTCAAGAAGTACAATAAGTAGATTTGGAACACACGCATAGGTTAGGTTAGGTTACGTTAAGGTGGCTGCCAGGAAAACTTGTGACGACACATCTAAGCCAGAATAGGCCCATTGTGATACAACATAAAGAATGAGAGGTAATCCTAATTCCGCTAATTAAACCAATTGGAGCTTTTAACAAAGCGATGGAGACTGTGAATGTCAATTTTATTTAAGTCACTGAGATCATCGAAGAAAACACTTTCTAAGTGTATTTTGCGTCTTTGAGAAAGAGCAGGACATAAGCATCTTTGCTCGTCCATACAGCTTCTGCAGAAGCCATTTGAGAAGACGCCGAGTCTATTTGCGTGTTTGTCTATTAGGCAGTGTCCAGTAATGACACCTATTGTGGAGCTAATATGCAATCCACTTAGAGAACAAACATTTCGATAGCTTCCGATCCAGTGTTGGCCAGATCTGTTTTGTCGCCACACTAGCAGTGATACCTGTCCATCTGTTATATGTCATCATCATGGAATCTTGCATCATTTTACAAGTAGCAATTGGTACTCACTCAATATATTCACGTTGTTAGGTAATATTGGTGTAATAGTTCCTATCCTGGCGAGTTCATGGGCTTTGCAGTTTCCTGGAGTATCTCTGTGTCACGGCACCCAAAAGTGAAAAAGTGAATTTTGAACTGTTCTCCCGTCTCCGTTAGGGATGATCGACAGTTTCGGGCAGTTAAGGAGTTTGTAAAACAGATCCTATTGATTTAGGGGCACGCCGTACACGCCGTGAGTACACGCCGCCACCCACCCCCTCTTCGGTTTTTGAGCCATCCATGTAGAAATGAATTGCTTCATCTCTCAAAAATTCACCATCATCCAAACTGGATCTTGTTGAAATTGAGACTTGAAAATTTTTGCCAAAACCCGGCTGAGGGATGGTGTAGTCAGAGTGTTTAAGGATTGATTCGAATTTGTTCAGAATGATAGTATAGATAGCCAATAGAGTTATTGGACCATTGAGAGATGGCTCTGAGACGCTGTGCTCGCTGCCACTTGTTTAGTGGATATATCGAGGGGTGTGATGTTATGTATTAAGCTGCGGAAGGTGTGAACGAAGAGCTCCGCTGATGCACATACAATCTGATCTCTGCACTTTGCTCAGCTTATCACGATAAGTTACCTTATCTATGGCAGTCCACCATACTGCCACCCCATAAGTGAGTATCGGCCTGATGATCGCTGTGTATAGCCAGTGGGTGATATGTGTGGACAACCCCTATTTGGTTCCAATAGCTTTTACACCGGAGAAAAGTGCCACTGTTCATTAATCACGATGCTCCATAAGATTGGGGGTAGGACTCCACCTTGCGGTGTGCCTCTGCTAACAGATCTTCTAACAAAAAAGTCCCATAATGTTGAGCTAATTATTTTGCTCCTTAACATGAGACTGATTGACTCCCTAAGTGAGCTATCAACATTCAAGTTCTTAAGTGCGGTTATGATTGCAATATTGCTGACTTTGTTGAAAGCACCTTCGATATCTAAGAATGCAACCAGAGAATACTCCTTATGATGAAGGGAATATTCAATAGTGCGTACCAAGTTATGTAGGGCCGTTTCTTACCGATTCGATTGGAATCAAAAAAGAGCGGCACAGTCAGAAAATCCAATCGAAAGCGACATTAGAAAATTAAAAAAATCTCTCTTCAACATTCAATAAAGTAAGTATTCCATCCGAGAAAAGAAAAGAGATATAAGAAACGTTTTATTCTGCACAGTTCTGTAATGCAAAGAAAAAGTATCTATTGCCTTCGATTTTTATAGACTCTCTAAGCTCTTGCGTTTCTGTGAATATAGTTTCATAAGTTATTCATCTTTCTTTAACCGTTTGGCGTGGAAGAAAAAAAAATAATATTATGAAAAATATAATAATAATAAATGAAATCCGATTAGCTAATATTTACGGTTCTCTTTTCATTTGTGCAAATGAAATTCTATCTTTTTTTTATATTATTGTTTATGGATCATAAGATCAATGACTTTTTCTTGCGTTGATTTCATCGACATCATCATCGTCGTCGTCGTCGTCGTTGCCTTTCATTGTGCCTATTGTGCTATGGAGATGATAAAAGTTCATCATAACAAGAGCTAATAAAAAGGAAATTATTTAAATTTATATCTTGATGATGAATGTCTTAATCGATAAAAAAGTTTTTTTTTACTAACTTCGGTTCATCGTATTTGATTGAATGAGTTACGAAAATTGATGCTTGAAATAAGTTTTGTGAAGATGATATCGATGAAATTTAAGTTTAATTATAGTTTTTGAATTAATTATACTCTTGAGACGAACTCTCTTATAGAAGGGCTCTCATAATACACGAAACGAAGGCATTTAAAAGTTGAACTTTCGAAATTTTAATCGGCTGAAATTCAATTTGCTGGGTTTGTTGAGTATAGGCTTTTAGGTATAGGTTTTTATTTGGAGCTTATATAAAATATTTACCTTCAAACTTTTCCTAAGTGTGATATTTCCAATGAAAGTTACTTAAAATTCCATCCGAAATAGTTAAGTGAAATAAGAGTAGAATGTATTTAAATATTAAACAACCATTAGGTTTAATGCGTGTTAGTAAAAGTGGCACCAAAATAAACATAACTTCGTAGTTATCGTTAAAACAACGTTAATTTTTATGAATATGGTAAATTTTTATTTCTGTTAATAGTAGTTTTATTATTTGAAGTCTTATTCATAAAATGAAAATGAATAATTCAAAATCGTTTATACTTTTTTTGTCCATCTTTAAAAATATCTGAAATATATCGCTCTTATCGAAGTATGTGTAAATATGACATGAATTTGTTACTATTTTTGTTTATAAATATTTTGTTATATTTAGTAAAGACCTGTTTATTAGGCAGAAACGTCTTAAAAGGTTGTATTCCATAATTTCAATAATTGGTAAAATGATTTGAGTTAGCTTTTGTGAGGAAAATAAGAATCCGAACTCAGAATTGTTCCATCATGTCGTTAGTGTTTCGAGAAATATTTCTCACACTATTTTTGGTGAAGTGTGTTGTGTAACTTTTAGGCTCTATATTCATAGTTTGAAGAGCTCGTTGAATCTATTTTATCAAGAGTATTAGAGATTCGGGGAAGCCACATCATTTGAAAATTGTAAAAGTCATTGCTATACCTAAACAAGGTAAACCACCAACAGAAGTTACATCTTACAGACCTATATCGCTTATACCAATCATGGTAAAAGTTTTCGACAAACTTACCCTGAAAGGGCTTAGCAAAATAATTCCGAAGCGTCAGTTTGGATTTAGAAATAAACATTCTACGATGGACCAAGTTGTTCGGATTACGGATGTTGTAAAAAAGGAACATGAAGAAAAACAAGTATGCTCCGTTTTTCCATGCTGTTCAAGCCTTTGACAAGGTTTGGCACTTGGAACTTGAGTACAAACTGCATAGGTATCTTCCCAGGGAGTACTACGAAATACTGAAATCCTACGTAACGAACCGACTCTTTAGAGTACAATACGACCAAAATTACTCGGAACTACAGGAAATTCAAGCAGGTGTACCACAAGGAAGTGTCGAAGGACCAACCCTGTATCTTCTATATACAAGGGATATTCTAGTGAACATCAACACTACCATGGTCACCTTTGCTGGTGATACCGCAATTTTGGTGCCAGATCAGTCTGTTACGGAGGCTACATAAAAACTGCTAAATGCAGTCGACAAAGTCGAAACAAAATCGACGCATATAAACTTTACAAACAAAAAAATAAACAATATTTCAATTCTTATATAAACAATACATCAGTACCTTATTCCAATACTGCCAAATACCTTAGACTGACTTGGATGCAAAGCTTAAATGGTAAGAGCACATAAACTAAACTTTGAAGTACAGAAAGATTTAATGGTTATTAGGAAAGAACTCTGACCTAAATATCAATTCAGAACAAACTAGTGTTATCTAAGCAAGTATTAAAACCCGTTGTACAAAGAAAAAAAAATTGCTGAACCCATCCAAAAACTCCAAAGCAAGGTCCTTCGTGGAAAAATAAAAGCCCCTTGGTATATAAGAAATAGCGATCTGCATCGTGATCTTCAAATTGAAATGGTTACAGAAGTGGTTAAAAAACACACTGTATCACATAATCAGCGACTACCAAGTCATATCAACTCCGAAATGGAGACCGTCTTAAATGTACGAGGCAATGTTCGGAGATGAAGAAGAACTAAGCCATTTTAAACCCCCCAATGTGATTTATAAATTTGGAAAGAAAAATCATCTGTCGATCTTTCATATAGATTGGTTATAATTAACCGGTGGCTTAAGTGCGATAAGAGTTCCATACTAGTCGGTACCGATTCTTACCAAGTGTCTTTCTAAAGATTTCCATCGAATACAATAAAAATAATTCCGAAAAACAAAAGTATTGGATCGATTGTGGTTCCTTCCATACTTTATACATCTTCTGTTTCAGATTTTTCAATGATTGGGTTTGGATGATTGGGGCAAATTTAGGCGAGTTCATATAATTTGTCGAACAAATCGTTTTAGTCAACATTATATCAAACGCAGCTCAAGCATCATTCCAAACAAATTTAGAATAAAATGTCGTGGTTCACACCACCTCTTCCTCAAATTTGATGTTCTAGATAGAGCTCGTGTACCTCGTGGCATGATGGTTAGTGCGTAGGACTGTCATGCCAAAAGTCTGGGTTCGATTCCCGACCACTGCCACCTAAAAACAGAAATGTTTTTTTCCGAGGTACTGCCTCTTGCGAGGAAGTGACAAATCCTCCAAGAGTATTACTTGTCATGAATAAGTGCTTCTCACCTAGCCGTTCGGACTCGGCAAAAAATTGTAGGTCCCCTGCATTCCTGCCAACAACACGCACACAGGAATGGTTGAGAGTTGTTAGTCACTAGGCCCTGGTTCTGCATGAGCTGTTGCGCCACAAAATTTAATTTAATTTAAGATAGAACTAGAAGGTTAGGTTTTTGAGACCCATTGCACTTGAGGGTCTTCTCAAGAAGACTTCTAAACAAGGTCCTAGTATTTTGTTTAGCCCGGGACGTCCTTGATCAAGAATAGTTATTGCTCCCCATTCCTGGCAACCTTAGCAAGAAGATGTAGGTTGCCCTACGACCATAACTAACTCCTGGCTCACGCCCCAAAATTCATTTTAAAAGTTGTTAGAAAATGAAATGACTCGTTAAAATCTTCCCTGGAAAAAAGAACACAATTGAAAGGTCCCACGTCGGGAACAACAAGACAAAAACGTTGAGACCGAAAAGTAGTGGACTATGACAACAAAGTGTCCGACTAAGCTTTTTTGTAAATGTTGTGCCTGATGACTTAGCCCAAGTTCATCCTTAATTAAATTCATTGCTTTTAAAAAAAATATTATTCATTAAGTCAATTGGCGCTGCCTCCATTGAGTGTACATTTAATTTGAAACTGGTCTTAGCCTAAACTTATTCTCTCTCCACGGTCAAACTCCCCTTCCTTCTCCTTCTCAACACAGTTATGTGTCACATATCAATGAAAAGGTTATGTTTTTAGTCCAAAATATGGGATTCGATAAGTTCGACAATGTCCAAATGCGGAGTTGTATTATTTTTCCAGACGCCGTTTTTGATGTCAATTACCTCTTGAACCCCATGGTCTAAAGCTTAACGGCAATAACCTTTTGAAAGACGTATTACACATTCGTGTTGGGTTTAAGACCAAACATTTCTTTCCACTCTCTTAGATTTTTTTTCTTTCAAAATATTGAGTTTGAAAACCAGTTATTTAAACTATTAATTAGGAGAACTTAGTTTGAAAATTAATTTGAAAAATGTATTTCTAGCTTTACAATAAAGCTAAAATAGGACATTGTAGATTTTTCCGTCCTTGTTTCTTTGTTTTACTTTTTTTCTATTTAAGTCAATTTTTTGTTTGCATAATTTAAGCGAGGCAAACATTAGGCATCCCAATCCGTTCGAATTTTTTGGTTTCACACCAACCTCCACACTCTAGGTTTTTTTTTAAATCACCTTATGCAAATCACCCTCCATATAACACCTCTGTCTGAAAAATAACCACATTTTGTGACCCAAAATTGCCGTTTGCCGCGTCATCCACAAATTAACCATTTAAATAAAAGTCATTAACCGCCATAAAGCCGGCTTTATTGCAAATGATTTATCAGTTTAGCCAAACAGAAGAGACACAATTCAGCAAAAAAAAAATTTATAAAAAAAAATAACAAAATGCAAATTTATGAGCGCCACAGAGTTGCTTTTTGAGAGAATTTATATCACAAAAATCTCCAGCTCCACACGAAACCAAAGCAATTTTGTGCTCATCTTGTTTGCCCGGAGTATACTTAATTATGGTTCTGTTCTGCTGCTGCCGCTGATGCTGTTACCGAAGTTTTCTGACACTGTGATAGCAGCGAATTGTGGCGGCGGCGGCAATGGCTCTGGCTGTAATTACCAAGAACTGATAGGCGCCAGATATAGGAATATTTTAATGTTGTCACATGCAAAAGTTCTCTCACTATTCCGTTCCGCCATTCGTTCGTTCATTAAATGCTGCGACATAAGTGACAGATGACATGAAACTGCGGTCCATTTTAACCAGACCACCGCCACCGTTTCGACGTTTCTTCCCTCTCTTTACCATGCTCATCGTCATTACTAAGTTATATGTGCGTGAGCTATCTATCTGTCTCGAGCATAAAGTGAGAAATGAGAAATAATTACATATAGATAGATAGATAGACGGGGGCTTCCCCTATATACCTCTACCTCGAATCTCCTTCTAAGAACCAAATGACATTAGACACGCAAATGGCAATAGACGTACCGCATCATGACGATGATGGATGCTGCGTTGAAAGTCGAGAATCCAAAGCCAGTCGAGTTACTATACCTATTTAATGAGTTTAACGAACATTTCGCCATTTGTTTGAAATCCCGTGCCGTTCAACGATATCTATCCATCAAAATTGGTTTAAAAAAAAAAACACCGATATACTTTTCGAGAGAAATTCCATTCCAAGTAGAAGAAAACGATTAATCGCAGTACCATGTTGAGCAGTTAGGTACTACACTTAAACTCACAGTGGGGTAGAATATCATCAGAATAGAAATAAAAAACAATAACTTACAAAAATAATCGACTTTATGCAAACATTTTTAAAGCTGAAAATTGAAGGCTTTTTCTGAAACACCCACCAAAACCAACATCAACACACCCACTGTTTTTTTTGTAGTATCACATCCATTTTTTTTTGTATCTGTCATCTTTGTAAAGCGGAAACAGCAGAAACAAAGTTTCTCTCCTTAAAATGAAATGGGATGAAAACACCCACAAATACGCCCGCCCACTTTTGCCTGTTTTATATTTTCAGGTTAAAATTTGTTAATCTTAAAGAATCTCTTAAGAATCTTGAAATAAATACTTAAAAATTTTGATTCAAATCAAACAAAATAAATAAATTTGGGACTTTCATCCTATGAACTGTGCCACTGTAGCAGTGGTGCGGTGGCGTTTAGAAGTAGTGCAAGGCCAAAGCAACCCCAAACCATGTGACGCTATAGAGCCGCAGTAACATCGTATCATTTTGTTTTCGCTTGGATGAACTTACGTTGACTTCTGTTCAATCAATTCGACATCTATAAGCCGTGGAAATAGAGGAGAGGGAAATACTTGAAGAGTTCCCCCTTGTCAAGTCAATATTGTGGGACATTTTTTTTTCAAATATCTTTTTTCTAAACATTCTTCGATTTTTTTTTTTGTATTTACAAGTACCACAGGAAATTAGATTGAGAGGCTCAAAAGATGAATAGATGGGCCTTTTGTGTGCGGTTTTACCCCCCTTCTTTCCTCCTGAAATATCTGTCATAAAGATTTAATTCACAGTTCAACCATCAGCCACCATAATATATACTAGAAGTGATGTTTGAGTTTATTTGTTGATTAATTATTATTTTTGGTAGCTGGCTGTTGAACATTTAGATACAAGATTCAGATATTGTATTTCATTATAGAAATGGAAGTGTGATTTGTTATTTCAGTGATGTTATCGTCCGTCGCGTCATTTGAACCGGCTTGAGCTGATTAAAGATTTTGTTGTTGCTGTATGAATCGTGAAGCACGCCCCCATGACTTGGAATCAGGTTTCGAAGAAGTAAACAAAATCAAAAAAATGCGCTGAAAAATAAACTAAATTGTATAAAATTCGTGTGTCTGGTCTGGTCGGCCTGGTTGTAAAAACGAATGAAGAGAATTTGATAAAAAAGTAAATTTGAGTTTTTTTTGCCATTTAATGGCCTAAGCAGGAATTTCGGTGTCGGTGATTTGTTAATCATTTTATTTGAAACCAATGACTTTTATTTTCTGAGACGTTTATCCTATGATAAACAGAACTTAAACATTTTGTTTTCTTTGAAATTTTAAACATTTTCTGATTAATTCATAAAGCTTTGTAGAATGGTCTTTTTTTATTGGTCTTATCAATTTTGCAACGGTCTTAAACTCAAAGTGATAAATTGTATCAGGACAGAATTTTGAATTATGTATAATTAGACCGGGAAAGATTAATATTTCAGGGTCAGAAAAATGTTTTCTTAAAATATTAAGATAATAGTATCGACACAAATTTGTACGCTCTAAATTAATGTATCCAAAGTCTCTTTGGCTTGGGTTTTTTAAAGCCGCTTTCAAGGAGAGATGTAAGTAAAAGTCCATTAAGCGAAAATATTTCTTTTGTTTAATATATGTCTTCTATTTTCACAAGAACTTTTTTAATCATTCAAATGTCATTGAAATTTTTATGGAAACAAATGAGATTCAATTGTAATTGAAAACTGTCAATAACTTGCCATCCAATTAATAAACCCCCGAAATCAATTACCTTAAATGTAATTAGCACAGAACTCTTCTTCAATTATTGCAAAAGCCCATTACCATTTTCAATTACAAGTAATTTGAAAGTGATTTTCTTCAATTATATGTAATTTGTATATGATTTTTTTCAATTACAATTATACAAGTAATTGAATAGTTTTTTTTTTGAATTGCAATTACAATTGGAAAAATTTCAATTACAATCACATAATATAGTTGAAATGAAAGTTGAAAATACAAAAAGCAATCATTATTTCCCAACTCTGATTTAGTATAATACTGCCCATAATCTCGTATAAGCCCTATCTACAAAATTTTCGATTGGGATCAGCGATTAAAGGTCTGGGCAACATAGCGCAATCCGGTGATTTTTGTGAGAAATTACAAACAAAATTTGACCGGCTATATCTTCTTCCCCCAGTGAAGTACTGATTTTATTGCCGGATCGCGTTCTGTTTGACCAGCAGGCCTTAATTGTCTTACCTTATCTGAAGTTTAAAAACGTAGATGGGGCCTTTACGGGATTATGGGCAGAATAGTACTCGTAAGCAGGTGATATGCCAGAACATTCCCACCAAGCCCTTCCTCCAATGCAGCAAGAAATATTTGCTATATTAAATATTTTAAAGTTGAGTTAAAATTTTTCTGTAAATATTGGTAGGCCACGATATCAGAATAGTCGCGCTTTGAATTTGTTTCAGAAACCGAAACGATACCGAGACGATACCAGCTCTAAAAAATTTGAGACAATATCGCACTTTGGAGCAGAAATTTACTGGGACTTTCGGTAGTATCCTTTGGTATTTGTGAAGTTATCGGATCACTCGATTGCAACCTTATTTGGTGAACTGAAAAATCGAGATTAGAAACGCAAAAAAACTTCAAATCCTTGTCAAGGTCCCATTTCATTGAACAAAAATTCAAATAGGCCATACTTAACACATAAAATGACTTTTAAGATTTCAATGATCATTGGTAAGGTAGTCTTAAAGTCTTTTTATGTGAAAATAGGCCCAACCTATTTGAATTTTTTGACTAGAAACATTAATTAAGTCGTTTGCTTTATTTGTCCATCAAAGTAATAAATGATTTTGCTTTCTAAATGTCTCAAAATTAATCATTAAAATTTTCAATGATGAGTTTCAATGATAGCTATAAATGTTAAAGTTGCCTTTTTACTTCACAGGCGTTTTACTATGCGTATTTTATACAATATGAGTTTTTAAAAAATCTTCAAAATACCATCCAAATTAAACAACAAGATAAGGAACATGTTACCAAGTCATATATTTTATTTTTGTTTGCAACTGAGACCAGACCGAAACCGAACGAGATTGATACCGTTACCAATACCGATACCGATACGGACGCCGATACCGATACCGAGATCGAGACGAGACTTTGTTATACGAGAGCGTTACCGAGACGATTCTTTGATTTTTCGATTCTATCGATACCGAGACCATTCTGAAATTGTGTCGATACCGTGACGATACTTACAATCCGTTATATCATTTAGTTTGGTATGGCCAGGCCTAATTTGGTCATACAAAAAATTAGTCACGATATATATTTGTTGGAAATATTTTTTTTTTTTAAATTTTAAGTATTTAAAGTGATAAGCTGTGAAAAAACAAGATTAAGCGTAGCAAGTGCATTCGGAGGCGAAAAATTATTGACTAAAGTCATAGCCCGTAAAGTTCTGTATTCCTACAGTTTTCATGTATTTATTATTTTTAACTTCCCATTTAAAGTTATTGTAATTGGTCCGATTTCTTTATTAAAAAATTTTAGCATATCTTGACGTTTCGAGCTCTCTAGAATCGGAATCCATCATTTTTAGGAAGATGTCTGTGTCCGTTCGTACGTTCCTTCGTTTTTTTTCACAATACCTCAAAAACGAATGAATATATCGACTTCGAATAAATTTTATTTTATAGATAGAAGTTTCGATACGTTCAAAAAGAACTTTCAAAAAAACTTAATAATCGGTTTTTTTAATATAACAATTAAAAAAAAAACCTTGTTAAGTTTCTTTAGTCTCGAATATCTCAAAAATAAATCTAACGACTTCAGGTTAATTTTATTCTACGCTAAAATAAGTAAAAAATAAAAACATACCAACCTACATATAGTTTTTTTTTAATAAAAAAAAGTTGCTGAAAATTTTTTGAAAAAATTGGTTTTTACTTTTTTTTACTTTTATTCTACTCAATAATCACGACTTGAAAACGTTTTCGGAGATCTTGAATTGGCGATTTTTAAAAAAATAAAATAGCATCGGGCCTCTAGCTTCCGAGTGCACCAATGGGTGTGGGTCGCACCCAGTTTTTTTTTTCATTTTGGAACTAGAACATATTGATCTT